>WYDI02024361.1:23364-91473 GCA_009867235.2 Psittacus erithacus
AGCTTCCCAGACAACATCCCTGTATTCTTCCCAGGCCGCCTGTCCTTGCTTCCACCTTTTAGAAGCCTCTTTTTTCCCTCAAAGTTTTCTCAGCAGCTCCTTATCCATCCAAGAAGGTCTCCTGGCCCTCCTCCTGCACTTTCTTCTAGTTGGGATGCAACGCTCCTGAGCTTATAGCAGGTGATCCTTTAATATCAACCAACTGCCCTGGGCCTCCTTGCCCTGTAGGGCTATATCCCATGGAACCTTACTAAGCAGGTTCCTGAAGAGTCCAGAGTTTGCTTTCTTGAAGTCCAGGGCAGGGAGTTTGCTGCACGATCTTCTCATTGTTCTGAGGATCCCGAACTCGACCATCTCATGATCACTGCAACCAAGGCTGCCCTGGAGCATCACATTTCCAACCAGCCCTTCCCTGTTTGTGAGCACGAAGTCAAGCATGGCACCTCTCCTTGTCGGCTCCTCTGTTACATGCAGAAGGAAGTTGTCTTCCACACAAACAAGGAACTTCCTGGATTGCTTGTGCCAGGCTGTACTGTCCCTCCAACAGATATCAGGGTGGTTGAAGTCCCCCATGAGGACGAGGGCTTGTGAGAGTGAGGCTGTTCCTATCTGTCTATAACTTGCCTTGCACGACAGCATGGTGGTAGGCTTCCAAAACCAGGAAGAGAAGACTCTAAAATCTGAAATGTACTTCAGACTGAGGGGAATTAACCCCACAGTTCCCATGTATCTGAGCAGATTACAGACGAGGAGGGAATGCTCCTTGTCTCTGTTGAAACTCTGTCTTCTTGTCCCACTACATGCTGATGTGCAAGACTTATAGCACCAGAGAACAAACAGGGAACCTGCCTGCACCAGCCAGAAGAAAGGGAGGAGATTTGATTCATGGTTTCTGCCACTCAGAGGTCCTCACCAATTCAAAGGAGAATATGAAGCTTCCTGGAACAGGAACCAGATTACCTTGAAAGAGTTTCCTCCTTACTGTGTCATAAAGGAAGAACTTTCACTTCCTTTTGAGCAAAGAAATTGAAACAAAATTCCAACACAATTAACACAGCACACATTGAAAACACTGCAAAATAGTTAACAGATCGCTCCATTGGAAAATATGCTAAAAGTTGTGGTGGGGTCTGGCAATAAAATCAGGACTGGCTGTTTTCCTTGGGGATACACTGGCCTTCAAGTGTGAGTTATTTAGTGAACATCCAAAGGTTTATGGTATGCAAGAAGGAAGATTAGATGGTCATAGTAGTCCCTTCTGGTCTTAAGCAATTAATCTCTGATGTGATGTCAGAAGGCTGGTTCATCACAGCCAAAGAAAGCAATTTCCTTGATGATAAATGAAAAAGTAAATCAATCTTTACTCCAAGATGAGGATGGGATTCCACCAGTCCCTGGGGACTGTTTCCCTGTTCAGGCTCTGAGCAACTGAACAAGGGTCTGCTGCACCAAACAGCATGTGATTTTGCGAGGACCTAGAATTATTCTCCCTGTTCCTAGCAGAATCACAGCCACAAAAGGTGAATTCTGGCCTCTGAAGACACTGGTAAGCTTAGATGGGGTCTTGCCTTTCAAAGGAGTACAGAATGATTGGTGATATGCAGCTAAACAAATGATGAAAATCAGGGGAGTTAAAAATGGGCTGAGGTTTACATTGGAAGAGCAAGAGCTGGGACAGCTGTATCTTTGATAAACAATGGTGGCACGATCTCACCAACTGATCTTGGCCGTATCACTTTTGTCTACATTTCTCCATTAATTCAGTTCTTCAAGACAAGACTGGACACTGAGATACAGTTTTCAGGAAATTTTACTACAAGAATTGTGCAGATATTGAGTCATCGATTCTCAAATGCCTGTGTAATATGGGGGCAATGCCCTATTTATCTCCACTGGGGGAAGTGAGAGGACATGCCCAAGGGCCAAAAACCAAGTAAGCAAAAGAGAAGGGTTTGAAAGTGGAATAACCCCGCTCCTAGACCCACATTCCTACCACCAAATTTCATGGTCCCTCAGAGATCAATACTCCCATTTCCAAAACTAATGCAACCTTAATCGCCACTTAATTTTAAATCTCCATTTAGATAGCGGTATTTTCTCTTCCCTGTACTGAGATCCTAGGAAGACAGTGGGAAAATAACTGTGGTCAGAGCCTGCCCCTTTTTTGACAGAGGAATGGCTGTAATTCAAGATGGCAGAAGGAAGCAAAACCACAAAATCATTTAGCAGTGTCATCCACAACGAACGAAAGTAAATGGATTACACTGCCTACCATTACGAACTTAATGATACCACTGCCAAGAGGATTTCTCTACAGCAAACATAGATTTAAATTTTTCACTAATGCAGTTGCAGAAATAATATAATTTATTACATTTTTCAATTTCTTATTGGTTACATTTAAAGATATACCAAAGAAATTAATGTACATGTTTCTAAAGGAGAGATACAGAGGAGCTGCTCAGAAATAATTTGAAGTGTGACCATAGTGTCTTTATTTGGTATTTGAGGCATCTTTCCAGTCACTGAACCTCTCTGTGAAAGATTAATGTCATTTGAACTCTTATTGTGGAATATCATTCGTGCACTGTCACACTTCGCACAAATGGTGCTTCAGTCACAGTTCGGTAACACTCCAGCACATCATTTCCAAGGCATTTGAGAGTTTAGAGAATTACTGAAGGGCAAACAGTACTCATTTGGTAATAAGGCAGACTGCAGTTGTAGTCTCCATATGATTTCAACAAATGGAATCAATGTTAATTTCATTGAACGTAGCAAAATAGTTGTGATAATAACCCCAGTGAAATATTCGAGACAAAAGAGGTAGAATGTAGTGTTGCAGTGTTTTATATTATCCACACTAAGGATTGTAGAAGAAATGCAGAAATAGTGGTGAAAAAAATCCTAATAATTTCAGAAAAAAAGCCCATATTCATTTGCAAATCAAAATTTCTATTTCTCATAGTCTTTACACTTTGATATTAAGAATGTGCTGCAGGAGAAAGAATTAAAGAAATCAACTGAGATTCACATCCTATATTCACCAATGATATCCAGCTTTTACAGCAGTCTAGATGTTTCAATTTGGCATTAAGGCCTGTGCAAGTACATGTTATACCGATCCTGAACGTAAACACTTCCCAAAGCCATGATTTGTTAGCACTGCCTTTACATGTTATACCCAATTAGTAAATAATTAGTCAAATAATTAGAAATATAATTATGTAACAATGTTGCCTTTTTTTAAATTAAGGACTCATTCAGAAGCTGATTCCTCTTCCTGATTATATGTTTCTTTTCTGATACAGTTTAAGCGCTTAAGCCTCGGTTGCTTTTTCTCTCCTTTTGAATTAAAACAGGATTCTGTTAATTGATGGACAAGTGCTTATTAATATGCTGTCACCAGCAAAGACACAAATATGCTACTAAATACTTATGCAGCTCCCACCAGATGCAAATATATCTGTAAGAACCATCACTGATGTGTTGGAGACCTCTAGAGCTGTAGCTCTTCTCATGAAACTACACTTGCTGATACTACCAGTAATTAGGGCTATGGTTCAGCTGTAAAATGTCAAGTTTTAATAAAAAAAAAAAAAAAATCCCTTGCAGAATTTTCAAAATATCTCTTATATACAATTGTAAAATCTATAACACCCCAGCAACCCCCCAGTTTTTCAGAATCTGATGCCAGGCTGGGGACATGGGACCCCTGCTAGGGAAAGGGAGATGTCAGTACTGTATATTGGCACCCAGAAAAGTAAATTTTTCTACATAAGACAAATCATCGCAGCCATAAAACAACAAAAGCCAGGAATTCAAAGTGGTTTTAATCACCTGTTAGCTGTCTCCCATCTATCTATACCAAGGCTACAGGATTTCCAGCTTGTAAAGTGTGCATGGAGGGACTAAAATAGCTTGCAGTGAAGCAAGGCATATATTTCATTTCACCCCTCTGCGCTAAATCTATGTTATTAATGTAGAAACAGACATGTATTACATCAGTGCTTTCTAATGACTATGTTCACCCTCCTTTTGTAGTCATAATAATGAAGCACTGATATTCTGAGTATTTTTTTCATCTAGGCACAAAGTTAGAGAAAGAAGAAGCAATTCATGGTGCTATCCCATGCTCCATTGCAGCTGTCTCCTTCATGTGCATACCTTAGGAGTGAGTTATTGGATGGCTGTACAGAGACCTTATATCCCAGCAATCTTATGAAGTTAGATTTGATCGCACAATCAAGCCAAACACAGGCCTGTTCATTATTGCACAAATACAGAAGGAGAAAGGGTCTTTCTGAAGACTGTCAACTGTAGATGGAAATGCAAATTAAAAGCAGGAGAACATTTGCAATCTGAGCAAAACTCACACCAATCATCTCATCTCTTTTAAAAAAATGCAAAGTGCAAAATACCAGGTGCGAGCCAGTCCTGCTAAAAACTCACAAAAGTTACCTTACGTATTTCCATAAGGTTGCTCAAAATCACCCCTATGGACCAAGCCAGCCTGAACTGAAGCTCTTTGACAAAGGATCCTGATGTTGGACGGTTCAGTACTGAAGACACTAGCATTTCACACCAATTAGGTGAGTAGGGTTCTTGCCTGAACAAGAACTGAGTGAAGAGGTTAAGACTTAACTACAGTTATAATGACAAGCATGCAATTCCAGTCATGCATAACCTGAAACTTCTAAACTAAATGCTTCCACTACTTTATCAGAAAGATACATTTTGTTATATAGATTTTTTCCCCAGAAAACTCTCAACCATAATTGGTACCAAGATGTGGTTTTGGCAGGTGTATAGAAACTTCAATTTTTCTCTCTTAATACATGGTTCTAGAGATGGGAAACATTTTTGCCTTCATACAGGACCCAGATGGCAAACTGTGAAAGCTTAATTTCAAGAGCATTCAGGCTGACAGCTCCACAAGCAGCAAGCTGAATTTAACTTATGTGATTATGACACATACAGAGGACTCTTTAACCAAGTGGTCCAATGCTCTACCTATTAGAGGCATGCCTACAAGATTTGCATGTGCTGCATGAAAGCCTTTAATGTGCAGAGAAGGTCTGGATCACCACACTAGGAAATCACACACGCACGCGCACGTGCACACAGCATACTTTCATGGGCTACCTTGCCAATCAGGACATAAATTCTATTTCTGCTTTTGCAAGGGGTACCAAAGAGTTCCTACAGTTCTATAGGCAGGATCACTTTTACTCTGTGCTTTACCTAAAGGCTTCGCTCCTGTGTGTTATGCCTTACTCAACCTCATGCTGGCACACCACCTACTGACAGCCCAGCGTCACTTTCTGAATCGAGCGTTTCTTACAATCCTGTCCCTACGTGAGCCCATGCATGAGCTCTTATGCTGAGATGTCTGTCTGTGCCCAGCCAGAGCAGCAGCACTTGTCAAGACTCTGAAAAGACAAGGAATTGGAAAAAGGGTCTTCAGGCTTCTGGTAGTATATTGATATAAAACTGTAAGCTCACCTCTTCAGCATCTCTTCAAGCCAGGCAGAGAAAAACAAATTGTCTCCCAGTTGAATGAGAAGCAAGCAGTCAGGCACCGTAAAAGTAAATGGTTAATGAAGCTGTGGTTTTCTGATAATTTATTTCATCCAGGGCCAAAGTTAGCAAAAGGAGTAATAATTGTATTTCAGCCACCTCCTTGTTCCCCAGATGCCAAGGTCAGTTCAAGTTTCTTTCAATTCTGCATTATTTTATGTTATTGTTTGTGTTTTAGTGGTTGCAGATTTGCAAGCAGATTGGGGTGCACAGAATAGAAATTCATTAAAGCAACATCCTTTTTTGCTTTCTGACTTTTCTTTATATACCACTGCTGCACAGCTCAACAAGCTTGAGCTTCCTGTCCCTATTTTTAGCAATGTTTTATGTTCTTTCTCCTGTATTTACTTTGATGCTCCATAGGTAGCACCCTTGAACTTCACAGGGTACTCTAAGTTAGAGGAAATCATGGCAAAATAGTTGCTAGTGCAATTAAGCTGTAGATGGAAGTGCCTACAACTATGACCCCCAGTTCTCCAAGTTACAACTGCCTGTATATTAAGTTATCAAAACCTTCCTGAACTTAATAACACTAGGATTTGACAGATATGCGCCTCATCCCAGCATTTTTGGAATTGTTTGAGGTATCCCAATCTATTGACTTTGCCACCTTCAACAAGCTAGTGGTAATACCTGTCTTCCTCTCTCCCTGCCCTCCCCTGACATCTTTGCTTGGTTAGACTAGATCCCAGCCCGTTTGCTTTACCTCAATTCATAAAACTTCCTTAAAACCCTTATTTCTGGAACTTCTGGTGCTAGGAAGAACCCAGGGGTAAAAAAGAAGGGAGAGGCTTTTATATGTCTGGCTGATCTGAAGAGCTATGTGATCATCCTCCCTTTCCTCTGCTCGTAACATGAATGGTACACAGCCACACCAGTGGAATTTGTGTTTCTCAGTGCAAAGAACACTTGCTGACCCTGTTAGACACTTTTCTGCCTGGAGAGAGAAGAAGCAGTAGGAGTTATTCCTAAAGTAGTTCTACAAAGACAATCAGCAAACAGGCCCAAGTTTCTATTGCCCACAGATGTTATTATCTGTAGAAAAAGCACTCTCTGCACTTCAGTTTTAAGCGTTGCTGATAAAATTTCATTAAATTGAATCACAACACTTAAACTAATGAAGATCCAGCAGATGTTGAATCTGTGATATTTTATAGCATTGTTTTATTTGGGGAAAGAACCCAGTGTGCTAAAATATTAATAAAGAAATGCTCATTTTGCTACAGAATTCACTGAGTGCCTGTATTTAATAGTCTGTTCCTGTTTTCAGTTCCCACTGTTGTTTTTCCATCTTACTAGTAACACAGCAATAGGCATAAATGAAGAACTAAAAGTCTTTATGCATTGAACTGTCAGAGGTATACTGTGAAGAGAACAACATAAAAGCAACTGTTGTGAGCTATTTCTTCCTCTACCTGTCCATTTGAAGCCAAATTGAATTCAGGCACCTTAAATTTCGTTTTGATGATGTCCATACAATATGAACATGAGACACAGGAGACTCTCCAAGACTTGAGCCCTCAAACCAATCAGACTGCAAATTTCATTTTGAACAAAATACCCAAGAATGTATTTCTTTGGGTAAGACATCTTAGAAGTTTTCACATAATGACTGTGTTTGACTTACTATGAAAATAAAAAGTAAAAATAAAACAAGCATTGCACTATGAAACTCAGCCTAAGTCACTGAATTGCAGCAATCTAGACTTGCCAACAGTCCTTGCCACCTGGGACATTTCTAAAGGCTGAGATTTAATTCACTTTTCTGCCTGACTGCTGGGAGAAGATCTCTTTTCTGTCCCCACAGGAGAAGCCTCAACTTCTGTCATCTCCATAAGTTGCAATCCTGTGTGCCTGCTTTTTCTGAATCACTCTGCTATACATGCCTCTCTGCAGTTATACATCTGTTGTGGCACAAGCTCATATCCCCACTGTCATTCTCTGAGTCAGTATTTGTACTTCTGTCTCATATTGTGATGAAAACATCTCTAGTGGCACTACACTTTAATTGGTATCAAAATATTTGGTAGCATAGTCAGTAACACCCACAACTTTCATTTATCACTTCTCTCTCTATGGAATATTGCTATCATCATCCGCTTTTCCATGGCATTATTCTATCCCTATTTTTTATTTCAGTGATGAGGTTCCTAATTTTGAGCAGTCCATTCTAGTAGTACATGTCAGACCCTTTCCAGGAAAGTGTCTAAAGACCTGAGAAGAGAATTTACTCCCATTACAAGCATCAGCAGACTTCACTCCAACTTCTCCAGTTGCTCTCACAACCGGAGTCAGTGCGTCTGACACAAGGCCAGACAGGATCATAAAACAAAGGAATTCCTAAGCTGGTCTTCTCGCTCTGCCCACACACCAAGCTGATGTCCGTTCGAAAAGTCCCATGAGGGAAATAACACTAACCATTATCACGTGTCCTGTGTGCTACATGCTGCAAGAATACTGAAGCATTTACTGCTGGAGCAGTTTGATGAAATTTAACTTTTATATGTATTGCATAGGACATAGTTGTTGAATATGCACTGATGTGGGTGGGGGGAAGTCTGTAGACAGACTGTTAACTATTCAGGAAAGTCCAGTTAACAAGAGCTCTTTGAACTAATACCCGCAGCATTTATCTCTCCTACACATGCATGCATCCACATCCACCAAGTCAACTGATCTTACAATAAACCTTTCCAAACAGGCCTAGAACAGGAAAAAAATTTGTCTCTAAATATCCACTTGCTGTCCTATGGAATAAAATGCATACATGACACTGAAAAGAATCAGTTTGCCTCTTCTGGGTTCCACATGAAAATATGGGGTTTGACCTCTGCTACACTGATTGTCTCAATAACAATGGGGTTAGTTTCCTCCCATTTCACAACTAATGCCTCTTTTTCAGAGGCTAAGCCTAACGGAGTAAAAGGTCAGCACCTTCTAAAGAAGCAACCAAAATCTCAAATTCTTGCTAAATTTACCTGGAGCCTAACTTTATTTAGACCAGCTTGGCTAAAGTGTAAGACCCTTTTAGCCAGACCTCTCCTTTGCCCCACTCATCCTTCCACCCACCCCTGGAGCAGCCCCACAGCTACAGCAGGGAGGCATCTGTAGTATCCATCCTGGCAGGGGAAGCAGCTCTCCCTGGGAAGGGCCAAGAGCCAGGCTGCTCTCCCTGTTCCCAGCACTGGGTGAATCACACTACAGTCCAAAATCAGAATGAACACACGCAGGCTAAACCTTAGGCACCTAAAAAGGGACACTTACTTGCAAAGAGCCTGGGCTAAATTTTGGGTTCAATTACACCAGGATCCTCTGCATTCAGGATAAAATAGACTGAAAGCAGCCCTGAGGAGAAGGATTTGAAAGTGATGATTGACAAGAAACTCAACACGAGCCAGCAATGTGCACTTACAGCCCAGGAAGCCAGCTATATCCTGGGCTGCACCAAAACGAACATGTCCAGCAGGTCAAGGGAGGTTATTCTCGACCTCTACTCCACTCTAGTGAGACCCCATCTGAGTATTGAACCCAGCTCTGGGCCCCCAGCACAAGAGGGATCTGAATATGCTCGAGCAAGTCCAGAGGAGGCCATGAAGATGCTCAGAGGACTGGAGCACCTCTGCTACGAAGACAGGAGGGAGTTGACCTTGTTAAGCCTGGAGAAGAGAAGGCTGCAGGGAGACATCACTGTGGACTTCCAGTACCTGAAGGGGGCCTACAAGAAATCTGGGGAGGGACTTTTTATGAGGGAAGGTAGTGGTAAGATAAGGGGGAATGGCTTTAAACTGACAGGGGGGAGATTTAGATTAGATATTAGGAAGAAGATTTTTTTACTGTAAGGGTGGTGAGGCACTGGCACAGGGTGCCCAGAGAAGCTGTGGATGCCCCATCCCTGGCAGTGTTCAAGGCCAGGCTGGACAGTTTGAGCAACCGGGTGTAGTGGAAGGTGTCCCTGCCCATGGCAGAGGGGTGGAACTTACATGATCTTTAAGGTGTCTTCCAGTCCAAACCATTCCATGGTTCTAAGCTAAAACTAACATTAATTTAACATGTGCTTGCATTGCTGAGAGTTCAGGACTTCTGTCACTCAAGCAGGTAGCACTTAGAGCATAGATATGCAGATATTTACACACGGACATACAACCCCTACTATGAATTCCATTTCAGGGTCACTAGGATTCTCCAAAGCACTGTATATGCAGTTATGAATAAATAAGCTCTGATCTTTAGCTAGGAACAAAACCTTGCTTCCACAGGAAGCTTTTCTTTAAAAAAAAAGAAGGATAAAAAGTTAGAGGAACCGAACAGTGAGGTCTGTGTGAGAACAAAGACAATATAACAGTCTTTTTGTGTGTGTGTGGCAGCGCAGAAGTCAGCAGAAAAGTGAAAGAATGCATTAAGATAACGTAAAGAAAGAAAGACATAAAGAGGAAACCTAAACCTAGGCGCTGGATTGGGGGATTCACCACTGCGTGATCCCCAGCCAGGAACGAGTCCCAGGGCCGCTGCGGCGGGAGCCGCCCCGGTGGCTCCCGTGTCCGTGCCGCCTCCCGCCCTCCCAACGGCACGTCCATGCTGCCATCTAGCGCGATCGCCCCGCCGCGCACCCACACCGCGCTCGCTGCCGCTGTGCCTCCGTCAGGCCGCGGGCGCTGCCAGCCCGCATCTGGGCGATAATGGCAGCAAATCTGGTGGGAATTAGTTAGCGCCCCTTCGTGCCTTGTTTGCCAATGGGTTTTCAGCAAGGACAGTTCAACAAGGACAAGTGTAAGGTCTTGTGCCTGGGAAAACACAACCCAGGAGTGCAGCACAGGCTAGGATCTGCACAGCTGGGGATCAGCCCTGTGGAAAGGGCCCTGAGGGTCCTGGTGGACCACAAGTTCTATATGAGTGAACAGCGTGCTGCTGCAGCAAAGAAATCCAACAGGTCGCTTGGTTACATCAACAAGAGCATCACCAGCAGAGGCAAAGGTGGCATTATCCCACTCAACTCAGCACTTGCTGGGCTACAACTGGAATACCGCATTCAATTTTGGTGCCCGCTAAACAAACAAGATGTGGACAGGCTGGAAAGGGTCCCGAAAAGGACCACAAGAATAATTAGAGGTCTGGGAAGCCTGCCATCTGAGGAAAGGCTGAGAGTGCTGGGCTTGTTCAGCCTACAGAAAAGAAGGCTCCGGGGAGACCTCATCACTGTGTTCCAGTATTTAAAACATGGTTACAAAAAAGACTGAGACTTGCTTTTTGCAAGAAGTCACATCGAAAAGACAAGGGTGACGGGTGCAAGTTAGTCCTGGGAAGAGTCTGGCTGGACACAAGAGGAAAATTTTTCACAATAAGAACAGACACTGGAATCCTCTCCCAAGGAAGTGATGGACTCCCAACACTGGACGCTTTCAGCACTTAAGATTCAGCTGGACAGGGTGGTGGGACACCTAGTCTAGGTCGTGCTTACCTAGAAAGGTTGGACCAGATGATCCTTGAGGTCCGTTCCAATCTGGTATGCTATGGAAAACAAACACAAAAAAAAGCAGAATGATGAAATATCTTCTTTAAGTGGACAGTATCAGCTGCTGGCTGGGAGGCAATAGCCATACAACAGTGCTTAACAGCATTTCCAAGGGCTGGGCCAAAAATGTTCTGTGTTTGATACAGGACCAAATAAATAGTAACAGGAATGAGCATGGACTGCAGCAGCCAAAAGAAGTGATAAAACCTGAGGTGCAGTAAAAGTGGAGTTTCTTCCCATGCAGCAGATCTGCATAGCCAGGCAGCCGATTAAAGGTCCTTTTAAAATAAATGCAAAAAGACACATTAGGCCTCCAAAAGCTGAATGGGAAATTCGAAGCAAAAGCACACCAGGGAAAGGTGTTGCTGCAAGCATCTGCTTATGTGGGAAATCAACCACTGCCACTTTCCTTCAGCTCCCTTGCCCAGGTGGTGGAGGCACCATCAGTGAAATGGAGGCTGCGCCTCAAGTCAAGGCATGGTTCAGGGGGTTCAGAGGCCCAGCAGAAGAGGAAAGCACCCTTTCAGCACCAGCCAACCAGGGTGGGAGTTTCCGCCTTTTCATCAGAACCGCAAGATTTACCCATTAAAAAGTGCTTCCTTAGAAATTTCGTAACATTCAAATAGTCATAAACCACTAAGCAGCAGCTTGAGGAATAAGGCCAGATCAGCAGCTACAAAAATATCTGAACTGGGAGTAGTACGAGGCAGGAGTCCTTTCTATTGGCACTGGTGGGTTGCAAAGAGCAGACACCAGGTTCCTAGCAGGGGGAGATACCAATACTTCCAAACACTGAATAAAGAAGGTTCCTGATATCCCACATCTTAGTTTATACAAGAATCATGGTTATGGTTAGCAGAGCAGGCCAAAAAAACCCTAACAAAACAAACAAAACCAAATCCCCAGAAACGTGGAAGTCACTGAATGTTTTACAAAACCACCAAGTCAGGGAAACAGGAAAAGGTAGCATGAAACAGCAAAATGATCACCAGAATAAAACAGAGGCCACTGAAGGAAGAAGTGAATTAGACAAGTAAGGAGAAAGGCAGAAAACTGGTTTAATCTGTTTACAGGTTTTGGGGTTTTTTGTTTTCTTTTTCTGATGCTTGCTTTCACAAAGCCCTCATTTGTAAGGGAAGGAATTCTAAAAAGCCTGAATTTTCGTTAAAAAACAAACATCCCTAATCCTCACAGCTGCAGAGATGATGGGGAAAAAAGCTTGGAAATGCACACTAGCATACCTAAATGCCCAAATGGCTGGAGAAAACTAGCAAGAAGCAAAATGATTGGGTCTAAATCCTCACAGAATCAAAGTCCAGCTCATGGTGGGACTTTGTTAACTACAGTTTCATGTTTAGTATCACTGGGGCTGAACAGATGGAAGAGCACAATGATGATAGCAGCACAAGTATTGTAAATAAGAGCAAAAGAAAGGAGCAAAGTGTGCACCAGAAGAAGCAGGTTTGCACAAAAGAAAATGCTTGCTTACTTGCTTAGAATCTCACCCTGGGCTGATAGATGCTAGAGCAAGATAAGAAGTGCAGACATATAGCGATAGGGACTGTTAATTTTAAGCGTCTGGTGTTAAGGTCCCAGAGAATGAGCAGCTTAGGTCCAGAAAGCAAAACCAGTTTCTTTCCCTGCCTTAATGCTGATCAAGCCAATGTTTTACAGGATGGCCCAGCAAGAAGCACTGTAAAATTTTTATGAGCATCCAGTTTGCTGAAGAGAGTTTCTTTTATAATGCTCATGTTTAGTGAGTGGAGGCCCCCAGTTATGCTGTGATCAAATTATGTTGTAGGACAGTCCTAGCTGCACTATACTACAAGAAAAAGAGGGAAAACTCCTGTACAGAGATCATAAGCACTCATTCCTGAAGAAAAGCTGGTGCAAGGAGCAGTCATTAATAACCAAATGTTTTTTCAGGATTGTGAGTTTTTCCCATGCCAGATTTAAGGGCCGGCCCCAAAAGGTGTAAGGGAAATATGCTCTTGCCAAGATAACACACTAATATTAGAAAAGACTACTCAGGAAACAGTGATTGCTTTGGGGTATTACTGTGGAACTGCAAACTGCCACTAACAATTAAGATATGGCTTCTAAGAGCTGACTCTTAGAAAAGCGTATCAACCACGGACAAAATAAAACCATTTTTACAAGATTTATTTCTATCAGTTTCCCACTAAGGGCAGTAGAAGATGTTGATCTGCTCACAGACTTCTTTAAAATCAGCTTAAGGACAACATTGCAATCACAACAGCATTATGTGGGGGCATTTTTGTCAGCATTGACAATTTTTATCCTGTACAAATGGTGGTGTTTAACAAAGACATATGTTTACACAGATGGAGGAGGGAGGTTGTAGTAATGGTGTGATTGAAAGTAAATTGGATTGGTTGAGTAGCTGATGCCAGCTGCCGTTTCAGTCTAGGAGTAGGTGGGTACTCGAGATGGGCTATAGTCACTAGGAGCAGACATTGAAACTTTGCTGGGTACCCGTTATCTTCCATTTAGGTGATCCCAAAACCATCACTCAGCAGCTGAGAGCTAGCTTGGGGCTCAGGATTCAACAAGGCACTCTGGGTTTGGGTGTTCTCATCTTGAAGGAAGGAAACAAAATGCTCACTAATGGCATTTAAGCACACATCTCTTCAGAGGCAGTTTAACATCAAAGTACTGTAGAGCTAATGGGACGGCTGTGGTATCCACCTTTTTTTCACTTAAAGCTACTCTCACAGGAGGAAAGGGTCCACTCCTCTCCACATCACTGTTCACAGACCCTGCTGCAGTCTGGTGGTGGTGGTGTTTGGACAAGGGGCAGAAAAGGACCAGAAAGGGCTGGGCTACCTTTGAGCTTTCACTTCATTTTGCAGCATTAGGTTTTTTTCTTCTTATCTTCCTACTTCAATTAATTTAAACTGTGCAGGGAGCTTTTACACATTAAGGGTCTTCACAAGAAAAAATCAGGTCTACCCCTTACTGGACTTTACCAGATGTCAATTCACTTTACAGAGAGGTCAGCATAATGCTTCATTGTGTATTATCTTGTATATACAGTGTCTCAATAAAGCTTTTTCTTACATTTAGATACATTGCATTTTTAAAAGTAACATTTTTAAAAGTTCTAAAGCTGGTTTGATGTTTTCCCCTATTACCTACCATCTCCTTTTCACAATCTATAGACCCTTGATTGAGTTGTACTGACTATTTAGCTATAGCACTAGTGACACTTGTGCTAAGGTTCATTGTACTGAGGGTGGTGTATATATATATGTATATTTGTGCATGTATATGGAAGGCTGAAGAAAAAAAGAAAACAGAGCAAAATATGACATTCTCAACTTCTCTAGCCAGACACACAGGTATAAACTGTAAACATAATATTAAAGAGGTCATGACTTTTGAGACATCCCAGGTGAAGAACTAGCCATCACCAGCTTTCATTTACAGGGTCCAAGCTTTGGAATGGGTAACATGCACCTCTTTGATAATAAGCACTGCAAAGATTATGTTTCAAGAAGCTGTTTTCATAATGAAGGCCTACATAGAAAGGGACTGTTATTTTTTTTCTTAGAACAAAATTTTGCAGGGTGACACAGGGCATTTTCACTTTTAAAGCTACTACCATGAAAAAGATTTCAAAACCAGACGTTATTCACTTTATCTTTGCTTCTTCTGTTGAAAGGTCCAGATATAACTTCATTTAAATAGCAAGGGTAGTGTTCGAGCGTATGTAATTTACTGTTACAAACAGCACTGCATTTTATACACCAGAACATCTACACATATGGAGAAACAAAACCAGCTACACTGACTATAATAATAAGGTTGCTTCAGCAGCCTAAATGACAGAGTTAATGCTCAACTATGTTAAATGGCTGCTATTTCCCTATTATAGTGGGTGATATATCTTCATTGTTTCAGGAATGAAGCCAACAATTGAGAGCTAAGTAGTAGCCACTCTTTACCTTCAGTAAGCTTTACAGGTATTTTATATGCAAAGAAATAGACTCTTTAAAATATGCCATTTACTCCATCCCACTGAATTACAGTGTATAAACAATAATGGTTATTTGCTGAAACATTACAGCACATATTTGTTGTAGCAAAGGAGGTAAAGCCATGAAAACAAAGGATAAGATGAGCTTTTTTTTTTTTCGTACCAAGATAATGACCATGAATGGCTTTGTCAATATTAAATGTGGGACTTCCACATTAGCAATATAGGGATTTATAATCAAAAATCTATTATGGCAGTTTAAGTTTTCATTCAGGAAAAGATTAATCTTGCAATAATACAAACTAAACCATCACATTTAGGCAGCCTCATGTAACCTGAAATTAATGCTATTCCTCTGACCACGAAGAGCTGCCTTTTGTAAGTGGAATGCCTGTTTCTCTGGGAACTGGTTTCCAGCTTCCCTCTCCTCCCTCCTGCCCTTCCCAAAAAAGGAGTTCCCATGCTGGATTATTTACTTGTCCTTCAAAACTTAATGCAAACCAAAGCACCATGGATTCTTCCCAATGAAAGCATGGCCAAATATCACACCACAAATGGGACATCTTGTGCTATCTCTTTCTACCCATGCCATACATATGCTCTTGAAAAGTAATGATGCTTCTATCAGCTATATGATGGCATATACATGGGGATTCTATAAAGGAGATCACACCTTCTTAAAGAAATGCAAAAGATCAAATACCACAAACAGCATTAACTGCTGGAAAGGCTGTAAACACCACGGTCAGGGTGATGCTTTAATTTATGTGAAGACAGCAGATGCCTTGGGCACCTCATGCAGGTAGCACTGCTGAAATAAATCATGTTGCACAAAGCTTTTGAAATATACCATAACACATAGCCATAACTATAACACCATAACACATAACCATAACTATCAGGTAAAGATAGCTAAATAGTTTTTGGAAAACCAACTAGAAAGGTTATTTATTACCAAAAATTCACAGACTCATAGCAGGTTGGAAGGGACCTCAAGGATCCTCCTCAAGGTTCAACCTTTGTAGGCATTCTAGGTAAAGCATTTCCTAGACTGGATGTCCCAGCAGGCTGTCCAGCTGAAAACAAATCAGTACAGAACTTCAACAAATCAGTAAGGACTATTTTGAGAGCAAAACTGGCTTCCGACCATGCTGGCTCGTGATGCAATCCTATATATAACTCAATAAGGAAAGCTGCTTATGAGAGGTCTGACTTTTCTAATTCAGGCCAGAGCAGCTCAGACAGTGTGAAGGCCTCTCTTAAAATGGAAGGCACTTCAGCTTATTTTTGTAATGAGGCATGAACTAAGAATCAGAGACAGTCCACACAATATTGCACTTCCCCAGATTCCCAAGCAATTTGGATAAACAAACTAAAACAATGTTAATAGAAAAACACCTTTGTGAAGACCTTGTGTTATAGCTGTTTGTATTTCTGTGGGATGCTGGACATGAACAGTGTCCCAGCTGCTCCCTGGTATCTCACCATGAGCTCATGGTGACCCTCCCTTTCCACCAGCAAACATCCAGGGGAGCAGTTCCCATGGAAAAGCCGACACATCAATGCCCTGCACCGGTGGGTTAGCACACTCATGTCCCTGAAGGATCTCAATGAGAAGAGGTATGAAACAACAAGGCATTATTTCAAACCAGCCATACTTCCTTACTGTCAGTATTTACACTTAAACCAGTGCTCCTGTAGGACATGAGAGCAATGATGCCCCCATATGGTGGTTTTGTGATATTCAGCTTTTTATATCGGCTACTTTAAAGCGCCATTTCATGCCAATCAGACATGATGCCATACACTGCGGGCATAGCAGTGCTTCTGTGTTAAGAAGTTTGGTTTCAGTTGTGATTTTATTCAGCTCCTTAGAAATGCTGTTCAGATTAGGGCAAGCACTGCCAGATAACTAACATGAACTGTAGGCACTGGGCAAGTATTAAACACTTCTGGAAATTATTTAGCTACCAAGTTCTGTGCAGTCTTCATGGCATGAAGAGACAGAGCTGCTGGGAACTTGCTCCAGGTAGCAGCCTTCAGATTCTAGCATAATAGACAACTTCTACCATCACAACTGACACAAAAACATGGTAAGAGTGTGCACCTCTGAGATGGTTTTGTATCTCCACACAACTTTAACTGCTTTAATTGATCTTAATTTATTCCACAGGGGAAACTCTAACTCTCCCAATTATTTAGCAAGCCTAGTGCCATATGCACATCAATGAACAATGACATGAAGAAATCTTCAAATAATATAAATTCTGATGTAGCACATGCAGCAGCTTACAGAAGTAGACCTTGCTCTCCATGACTCAACCAATATATATGCAAAGTACTGCAAATGTAAATCAGGTTTTTTTCAGCCCTATTCAAAACCTGCATGTAAAGCAGGCTGAACAAGTAAAGCAGTGCCTGCTCTGTGCAAACTACAAGAAATAGGACAACTTCTTTTTGTAGCAGCTATATATTAAGCTTTAGAGGAGGAATCTTAGCAGTCAGACTCACCCCCGAGGCTAATTAGATACTGATCCTCACTGAAGAAGTCTCCAGTGACCCTACCACCCACCCCCTTTCACCAAATAATGCGCTCTCAACTTTTCCTGAAGAATTACGTTCAGAATCAGAGATAGGTTGAGAGGTTATTCTCATCTTAATTTCAACAAATAGGTTTGTTCATTTTAGGAACTCAGAATAATTAGGTACAAATGAAGAAAGAAGAAAGACTCTTATCATCCAGCCTTCTGCAAAGCAAATACAGCAAGGAATGCAGCTGCTTGGCATTTTATTAGATATGTTTTTAAACTGCAGTAGCTGACAGCTGGAGCATTCTTCACAGGCAAAACGGAGCACCCATGTTTTATTTTACATTGAGGCAGTTCCAGTACTACTTCGCACCTGCAGTTTGCATCTGCCTAGGTATTCAATGTTTTCTTCCAAATTAGCCCCATGCACTGCTCTCCCCATTAGCTTACATGGCCTATGGCAAAACTCAGCCATACCAGCTATTTTTGTACAGAATAAGCCATAGATGACTGTGGAATGGGAAAGCTAGAGTATATTGTATTTCACAATACTGCAGAATGCTTGCAGTGCTTTGACAGCTGTTCACAGGGCACAGGTATAAGCTTCAGCTTTGCCTCTACCTATCCCATAAACATTTACTCTTATTATGAAGAAACACGGTAGTGATTAATCTATTATACTGTACATGGCTGTAACCCTATGACAATTCAGCAGCTTAAACTATGATGCATGCAGTAGCTTCCTTGGCAGTCAAGTACTTTGCAACTAGCGCAATGTGATACCAGTGCTCTGTCTTTCAGTTTAGCTTCTTTCTGGAAACCTCTAATTTTGCAGTAACTTTATTTTGGCTGTCTCCTAGGTCAAAGGGCTTTCTTACCCTTCATTTGACCTCTAAGAAAGAACAAGCATAAAATTAACAACTGTGTGCTGTTTTGGGGGTTTTTTTTGCTCTGTGAAAGAAAGAGGTTTCTCCAGCAATGTTGGTGGTTCTTAATTTGCCTGATGAATATACATCCACACAGCATCAGTTATTAAAAAAACCCCTCATCTCCAGAAATTTCCCTAAGAATGAATTTGAGACAATATCCTTAAGTAGCTTCTACTTGCATACTTTGTACAAAAACTCAGTTTAAAATGCAAGCATGTTCTAAACATACACAAAAGCCCTACTGTGATGCAGCAAAGGTCTCACTATGACCAGACATTTGCATTCCTCTGTTAAAGATGAAAAAGGTATACTTCTAATACCACTAACAGCTGAAAAGAATGTCAGAACATTTAAAATGGCACCAGCCTTTTAAACATTTAAAAAGGCACAAGTCAGATTTTGTTTAGTTATATTATCCTTTATTACTTTACAATATATTTCAAAAACTTTTACAGATGCCTTACACTGTTCTACAAGAGCTGCAATACTGTCATAAAAGCACACCTACAGACCGAATGCACAAACAAACTGTAATACCTATTGGTATTGAACCATTAATATCCAAAGGGTGCAGTCTTTTAGTAGAGATGTGCAATAATGCAAATGCAAACAGATGTTAATGCAGAAAAATAAAACTCTGCATTCATGACTATAGAACAGAGGACTTTTCAAACACATTTGGTACTGTAACATTCTAGACAGCCATAGGAGTAGTATTACATATTTAAAGCAATACATGCCCTGGAAAGCCTGTATTTTCAATCTGTGCTTGTAAACCTGAATCAAAAATAAACCAGATATATTAAAAAACATGAGACATTTAGTCTGCCAACAAGCTTTTCTCTTTTTTTAATCCTAGAATGACAACTAACTTGGGTGGGTAAACTCTGACCTGCATTATTACTTTACATTATCATTTCCTCAGCATTTCTGTAGTATTATGACAGCCTGTGATTTATTTTGCTTTTATTCCTTGTGCATAGGCACAAGGGAATAACTTTGATGTATTAAATTTTTCTGAGCCTCCAAGTGGTAAATATAATTAATATTATAGCAAATACATTACCACAAAAAAGCGCTGTATAATAAGGTTATTTTATAACATTATTTAAAGTTCTCAGCTGTATTTCTCTGGTGTAACAAAGCAGTGGCACTGCAGCTCTCAAGTACTGTGTACTGAATCCTCTCAGACACACAAGGTTTACTAACAGCTCACATATACGTTATTCTCTGTCTACAGAAGTTCTGCTCTTATTATCACTTCCGGTTACAGAAGCTACCACGACATCTTTAAACCTACACTGTCTGTACACTGCCTGTAAGTAACAGGACAAAGCCAATTGTTGCATATGATTTTAAGCCTATCCAAGCTGATGGGAATCTCATGAAAGACATTAGGAGGGAAGAATAATTACATATCATATTTGTTAGGTAAAAAAATAAAAAGAGTTAAAGTCAAAATTTACAAGTGTGGCACTGTGACAAAAGAGGCATTCAGTCCTGCTTTATTCTTCAAGTTTAAAGTTTCAGTTACCATTATGTATTTCCTAACAGTGAACACCACTTTTTAACCAAATACAGTCTACATCCCTCTATTCGCTTCAGACAGAGCCACAATGGGTCATCACTGCATTAGACCACAGCTCTTTTTGCTAGTCTTCCCAGCTAGCCTAAACAGCAGTCAGTGGTATTTATTAGTTATATATATATATCAGTCAGTCACAGTCATCATTACAAATATGTTCTAGTTTATTTACTGTACAATGTATGTATACATATTTGTGTTTATTCAATCCCTTATTTCTTAATCTCAAGCACTCAAATGGTTAAGGGCAGGCTGGAAAAAAGTACAACATACATAAAAGGGTTGTAAATTTCAAGACTGTAGTGAGTCTTGTTTAATAGCAAACGGGAAACATCGTGCTCACACTGTGAATGCGGTTGGCAAAAATAAAGGCAAGAAAAGAGGCAGGCTGTATTTTTCTCTCAAGTCAAAATCTAGAAAATTTAACAAAACAACATTAGTCCAAAGGAAAGCAGAAATAAAAAGGGCATTTTATTTAATGCACAGCTAGAGCTATTAAGAATTTTCTTTCACAGAGGCCCTGAGACTTGAGTTAAACAGATTCTTCCTACCATGTGTTTCATGTGAAGTCAAACTTAAAGCTCTATATGGATAAACATTTGGTATACAACAGTGGACCCATATTTAAAAAGTGAAGCAATAAAATCTACAGGGGAAAAGAAAAAAAGAAAAAAAGAACAATTTGATTGGAGGCCTCTGTCCTTTGACCCCTGCCCTACCAGGCTAAACATCCAATAAAACGTAAAATGCAGCATACATTTGCTTAATCTAAAATTTTCGTAATGATTTATTGCAAATTGCACTTGGCAGTTCACCACACCAATGGAAAACTGGCCCCCCTGTTGGTTCATTCACACAGTCTTTTTAACACCAAATACACGTCACCAGTAGAAAGATCTTGATAGAAAGTTTGCTGCTGTGCTGAGCCAGCTTGCTGCACCTTCTGGGTGCGACCCAACACGAGACACGGCTTTGTCCTGTTCCTTAGTCGGGCTTTCGTCTTCTGGTAAATATTCAGGTAGATCTGTATTCTGCTCTACTTCCACTGGAGTATCTTGGAATGGAACTAGCATCTGATAAACCATAACAGATTAAAATTATGTCAAATGTTGTAACTTGAAAGAATGAATGGAAGTTACACAGATATTCAGGACAACAGGCATGCATTTTGTGAGACTCTTCCTCATCCTCCTGTACAGAGAGAATACAAGTGGAACCTACTAGATATCTGGAAACTACTATGCTTAGAGATACACAATAAAAGCTTTGGCTTAACATGGAAGAAAAAATATCAAATAAAGGCAACAGCCCATTTACTGTAGATGTGAAATAAAAAACCCTTCAGCAACTCTGCTCACTGTGATCCTTTCTATACCATTAAGGAGAGAAGCAATTACAGTATTTTTGTCCTCCTAAGCAGTAAGTTCTGTAAAACTCTTCTACGGATACATGTCCTGGTATAGGATACCCTTTACTCTCCTTGTACTGTACGTGTAGCACTCCCACTTACAAAATGTTGCCTGGCATCAGATGTTGCAGCACAAAGGTGCTAGTATTAAAGATACAGGCAAACTAAAACAATAGCTTAGTTCAGAAAGATACATATCTTACCTCCTCACCACTTTCACTTTTCACAACTTGCTGTGCCTTCATAACTTTGGTTGATGCTATTGCCGTTGCCAATGCCTACAAGCACACAGGAAAAAAAAAAAGAAGAGCTCAGTGTGACAGAACACAAAACTGGGAGGATCTGGAGTGTTACTGAGCGCTTACCTCTGCTTTCAAGTCTGAGCGAATTCGGACCACGCACCTTTGAACCGCCATTTGAAAGGTAAAACTAATAACACCTTTAATTTTCAGCAAGGCTTCTTCACAAAGATTCCTTCGAGACTGAAAAACAAACAAAATCCCCACAAATAAGTACTTTCATAATACACAATGGGAAAATGCTCACAACTGATTGTTAAGGGATTCCTGTATGTCTGAGGGCAGGTGGCCAGTCAATCACGTCTTTGGAAAACAATACCAAAGACCTACATTTTAGTGCACAAATATTAGATCCTCTTGCCACAAAAAAAAAAAAAAAAAAAAAATAAAAAAAATTTGCTTACTCTTTAGAAGTCAACGAAGGATGGAATCAACTGTAAATAATTAGAGGAAAGTGCTGAAAAGCAAAGAATGTTTTTCTCCGTATGATCAGCTAAACAGTCCCCTCTGGTTAAGTTCTGATTGACTGAAGTGCTCATTGATGAGTAGTTAGTGTTTAAGTTGCTATTTATCAGACACCTTGCCTCCATACTGACTGAATGCATCAAAGCAGCTGTTGTATCTTTCAGCTGCTTCATCTGTGGCAGCTCAAAGACACCACAGACAGCACAGCATAAGCTTAATTCTTACTTCAGAGGGAAAATATTTGGTTGATAACCCATTCAATGTTATGTTTAAAGCAAGTGACATCACCTACTGTGCTGTAACATTACACTGACCTGTACTAGTTGCATCTGTTCTGTGTTATCTTGGACAAAAGCAGCAAAACATTCATAGCTTATTAGCCTAAAATAATTTATGCTTATATGGGCATGTAGCAACTCTGTGACAGAATTTGGCTTTTTACCCTGAGATCCCATGTTAAATCACAGGCACCTCAGTTTAATTTGAAATGAGGCTTTCAGTGATCAGGTAACTGGTGAATGGCTTCTTAAAGACAGAACTTAGGAAGGTCCATATAGACTCCTTAAAAAGCTGGAAGCAAGGCAGCCACCAGCCTCACTGCACAGATGTCTTTCACAAAGCATGTCTACCTGTGGCAGTTAGGCACAACCCCCTGCAGTACACACCTAGACATCATTCTGCATGGTATGATTTCAGGCCTGAAGCATGGGCGCAGGGTAGGGCAGGTATAGGGTAGGACAGGCGAAATGGAGGTTACTTTCTTGCACACCAAACCCTGGTTACCATACCCTAACAAATACTAGTAAAACGTACAAACTAGAAAACATATTGAGGGGGATGCCACAGAATCCTGAAGTACTGCTTCATTTTTATCTTTTTTTTTAAAAAGCTTATCATCAAGTTGATAATTTGATGTTGAACAACAGATGACCTTTCCCCTCCCTTCCTGAAATAATCAGTATCTGCTATTTAAAGGTTCAATATCCACAAGCTTTTGTAGGATTTGCAATCATTCCTGACAGCAACTCCATTTCAAATCTAAATAACAAAAGGTAAACTGAGAACACAATGTTTACAGCCCTGTGTTTACTTAATATGCCTTTTAACACTTGCATGTGCCACCTGATATTCATTGCTTGTTAGGCCAGAAACAAACTGTGGAATGAAACTAAACTGCTTTTATTGTTCACATCCTTCATCACCTTTCCAGTCCCAACTTACCCTGACATTTAAAACAGCATTATAGGGTTGTTTAACTGTTGGGTGAGCACCTGGAGTATCACTAACATTTCTTTAATCATCTGATGAAATACAGAGCTATGCACACTAGCCATCTCCAGCCAGCGCACAGTCAATTTTTAATGTTTTTCAACGAGATAAGAAACCATGCTGGTGTGCTCTAGGCAACTACAGAAGCCTGCAGTTTTGCTCTCTGGAGTTGAATATATCTGATGCTTTTTCAGAATACCTTTGCCTCAGCATTTAAGAGAGAAACACCACAAATCTCACCGCATTCCATTTGTCGAAGTGTACAAAGAAACACTTTTAAGATAGAATCACACTATAGCCAGAATATCTAAACTCACAAAGTAGAAGTGAATGAAATTCCTTGCTTGGAGATACCTGTGAACAAACACATCAACTACAAGTTTAAAAACAAATCAAACCAAACTTAACAGGAGATAACCTACTGGACTGAATTAAAAACCAAAACAATCCAAGCCCCACTTCAGAGTACAAAAGCCAATGGTGTTGACAAAGCACTGCCGTTTCTAGATAGAGCAAGTGCTGGAAGGACAAAACTGTAAAAAATATTTGCTTTGTATAAAGTGAGCTAGAGCAGCATGTTATTTCTAAAGGAATTAACTATGGTCTTACGAAAACAGTACGATGCGTATGCTGTTGATGAACTGGGCCTGTGGACACACTTGGCAAAATGTAAAGCAACAAAGCAAAGGATCAGGTTTGATCATTTAAAATGGGTACAAAACTGAAGATACAGAGTCCGGAGGGCACTTGTGGATAACATGCTTAAACAGTCTACATGCTGTTTGGCAGCCGTAAAAAGGCAAACATGGCCCTGGGGTGTTATCTACAGGGGTATGGTAGATAAATCCGTAGAAGTTATTCTGACATTACATAAAGACTCAGCGAGACCTCATTAACTCAAATGCCATTCTGGTCACTACAGTAGAAAAGAACTCACAGATAACGAAAAGATGTAGCAAAACCAGCTCAAAGAAAATACAACACTTCTAAATTAGCAGTAATAAAAAGTGTCTAAAATCTGTCATAACTAAAAGGAAACTTTCTTTTTTTAGTTTAACACAACTGATACAACAACAAGCTATATTTAAACAAAACTGGTGAAGATACCTTGTTTATTCCAATCTTTCTTGGAAAAGGAAAGAAAACTAGGAGAGGTGGAAACAGAACACTGTTTTAGAGTAATTAAAAAAAAAAAAAAAACAAGGAAACTGCTCTAAAACATCTTTAGATATTCTGACTAAGTTCAATTTATGCAAGATTTTATACATATCTTGTGATTCAAAATACGATCCACAGAAATTGCTGATAATTGATGATGCCAGAAAAGTAGCCTGAATGCATTATTTCTGTGGGCAAATTACACCTCAGTACAGCATGCATTATTTACATAAACACTGAAGGTTTCCTTACCGAATCATCAAGGCCATCTATATGCAAAACCACTGTCTTGGCACGCTTATTTGTGCTGCCGAGGAAAAACTGCGCTTTCCGTCGACGATAATTCATCTCATTCACATTGTCCATGTCTGCCATGTTGGAAGACTGAAGGATATCATAGACTTCAGAAGCTAAAAGTTTAGTCTCTCCTGGTGTAGTGGTCCTTAAGGAAAAAAGGGATTAAAATTTCTAAATATTTGGGTTTACAATAGTACTCCAAACAGCTGCTGGCTATCTCTTTGCAACTGGAATACTCCACATGCTACTGAAATACAATTACACAATCAATACATAGCAAAATCTTTAAAAGGGAAGAGGAGAAATGAGGTAAAACTATTTTTATTCCCATACTCCAATTTTTATGTCACTCTGTTAATTCTAATATCACTATAAACAACTCTGTGTTCTCAAACAACATGAATACAGTTTACATCAGTTTGACAGCTACAAACCGAACACTTTGCATAGATCTTTTTTTCTTTTTAAACAAAAGATCTCCAACTGCCTTGTGTTACCTTTTATTTCCCACCTTCCTTGCTACATAATAAAAATACTTTCTCTGTAGAACTGTAATTTTTCCAAATGTTTTCTTCTCCAAAAGATACACAACATCAACAGCAAAGCAGAAACATGTATTTTCTTAAAGAATCCAAAAGTTATTTCTGATTAGACTAAATTTTACAGTATGAACCATATGGTAAGCACTTTTTTTTAGATAGCAAAAAAAGTAGATAATAGGCCGAACATATATTAAGTTCTTATGATTGATTAAAACTAACTTTAATAAGGTACTAATATAAATCTGTTGTCCATATTCAGCCCTGTTTTAATTATGCCAGTGATTTAAAGCTATGTGCAGAAGCAAAATTATTATGGCATCAAGTTGCAATTAATCTTAAAATGATGAATGACAGCTTTGCTGCTTTGTTTACCAAACACTAAGAAAGTAACAAGCACCTTTAGATTTATTTTTCCCCCCCATTCTACTTCCTTAATTACCAGACATTAAACACGTTTTTCCATCCTACCATATGGACAACAAAGAACACTGAAGCAAGCATGTTAGGAGTCCTCAACTTGTGGAGGGTCCCAGCTAGCCTTTCTTTATTATTTTCTTCTCTGCACGTTGTTTTGAACAGCACTCATTTGGAGAAGAAAATGTGAGCTCTTGTGATCATGCAGTACATTGATAGCATTCAAAGAAAAAAAGAAAAAGGAAAAAAAGAAGTAATAAGCAAACAACTAAGACCTAAAATAGCAAAGCATTTTAGCATATGTTCAGTTTTAAATACATGATTATGTTCTGCTTACCTATAGTGAAGAAAACGCTTATGCTAATACACAGAAACAAGTGCTGGGAACTCACAAAGACTGCGACTTCAACCTTCCATAATTTGTTAGATAAAGTAATAGAATAGATGGCAAAGCCATACACGCTGGTGTCCTGAGGTAGTAATAAATTAGCTTGTGCAAAAGTGACATTTTATCAAAATATTAAGAAATTTACCCACCATTAGCCTTGGCAAACTCTTTTAACAACAAATACCCTGTCTGTATCAAGTGATTTACAACAGAGGACTTTAAAGCTTTGGTAAGTTTAAATACAGTTAACTAAGCATGCTGTTAAAAATGTCACTATCCCACCTACAGCACCCACTTTGCTGTTGGTAAGAGTTTTTGCTTGAATACACTGTACTATTGCATCCCAGAGTTAAAGAAAAAAATCAGAAAGACAAATGAGAAATAAAATATACTTAATACTAGCCATAATATATATACATACACAAAAGAACAAGAATTTAAAGTTATCAACATATCAACAAATGTAAAATATGCAAGTGCCTGAAAGTAAAAAAATCAACACTGCTTTTCATACATGTTTTATGCTCCACACATTATAGCTGCCATAGTTCTTGGAAAACTAATGACCTAAAATTAACTGCCCTATTGAAACAAACCATTGATTTGAAAACAAATTTAAATCTGCTCTCATTCAATCCAAGTATTCTAAAATATTCCTAAAACAAGCCTATACAGGTAAAAGTCATACATATGCACACACACACAAACAAGCTACTCAACTTCCTGCATTTTCCCAAATAGAGGATTACTAGCATCTACCAGTAAGTTAGAGGTGATAACTCTAGTTACCCCTCTTTCATAATAAATTTTAAAAATACCAAACAGAAGATTACAAGATTTTAATCTCATATAAAGAGACTCTGTGGCAAAATAAGCAACTGACTCTGTAATAATAAGCAGTATGAAACTCAGACACTACACTACAAGGGCAAGAACAGATGTCACATGAGTATCAGATTGCAAAACAATCCCCAATAAAGGTATAAGTCAGCTTTAGTCTGCAGAAACGCAATACTACTGTTTCAGCACATCAGTTAAACCAAAGATGTCCAAAATCCCACACAAAGCCTTCTACAATTTTTAGTGTATTGATAAAATGAGTGAACATAAATTTTGCATCAATCTGTTATGCTTTCATTAATTTATACAATAGCTACAAAAAGGCTAGAAACCTTAATATCAGACTAGATATAAGAAGAAATTTTTTACAGTAAGTGTGGTGAAACACCCACACAGGTTGCCCAGAGAGGTGATAGGTGTCCCACCCCTGGAAACATTCAATGTCAGATTACACACATCTCTGAGTAAATCTGATCTAGTTGAAAATGTCCCTGCTCATTGCAGGGGATTTGGACTAGATGACATTTAAGTGTCTCTTCCAACCCAAACTACAATCATTAAGGAAAAAAACCACCTACCTAGAAGTAAGTACAATAAACCCTCCCCATTCAACGCTGACTCAGTTGCTTTATACATTTCACTGGTAACAAAAAGATAAATGCAATGAAACTACATGTAAAATTAAAACATAATAAAATAGTGGCAATTTTTTGTTTGCTTTAATAAAAGTAACACATGGGCTATGGTTTTGTTGCCTGAAATGAGAAAAAACTGCAGCCTTAAGAGAAGAGGGTTCTGAGCGCACTGACACAGGCCCTTCCCAGCAGCTGCATGACAGCAGTCTCAGATACCACTTTCACAGCTGTCCATCATCAGAGCAGCAGAAGGGAACTCTTGCTCATGCTTCTGCCACTCCCATCCACGCTCTAGCACAGCACTTTATTCACCACTGAAGGCAGAGGTACACTATAAAGTCACTATATAGTCAGAGACTGTTTGAGAACAAACACTGGAACATTGCAGGGAATCACTGGAACACTGCAGAGACATGGCAGAGTGCCCATCACTGAAGGTTTTCATGATGTGACTGGGCAGGCCACTAGTCAGTGTCATCTAGGCTCCCTTTCACAGGAAAGGTTGGATTAGATGATTTTTCAAGGTCCCGTTCAACCTGGGCTATACTATGATTCTATGACTAGTGTTCTGCTATCCTGATAGGGAAATGGTAGTCTCTAGTTATAGCAGAGTAACAGTTGGTAAGAGTTGGTTACCATCTCTTTCAGAGGCTGCAACATACTACATTACTTCAGCAAGATTCAGAAGATGCCTGTCAGAAACCCAAACCTTTAATTTTCACTGTCTTCTTGAATTCCTGTCATCCTAGATTGCTGCCTGTCCTTCCATTATGTTCACCCAAGACTGGCTGTATAAGTAATACGAACACAGAATCCAAGTGACATGTGCTGTATCTGTCGAAAGAAGACACGAGAAATAGTTCCCATTTCTTCACAGTTAAAAATAACTTTGTAAACATGGTGCAAGTGCTGCAGAGGTTTTATTAGCAAAACAGGACACTTTTCAGAGTTTAAGCTAAACTTGAAGGACACAAAAATTACTACCTACAACTCCAAAGGCATATGTGATGTGTATTTATTTTTAGGTTTTTATGTAAGTAAAGCAAACATGTATTTAATTTTCCTGCCAATTATTTTCCTTACATATTTTTTCCAAAACAAACAAACAAAAAAAACAGGTTGGATGGGGCTTGGCAACCTGGTCTGGGAGAAGGTGTCCCTCTCCATGGTGGAGGGGTGGAACTAGATGATCTCTAAGGTTCCCTCCAACCCAAACCATTCTATGATGGCTTACATAATTCCAATGCACCTAACAATTTTAAAGACTGACATATAAGCAGCTGTGTAATTTTATTTTGATTTCATAAATTTACTACTCCCATATCTAGACTTACAGTTCATTGCTCAGTCCTAAGCTGTTTTATTTTAAGACATCATGAACTAAAGACACAGCTAGACGGAAAAGGGGAGGCTTCATTCTCAAAACTCATTAAGGCATTTTATCAATTGGTATTTCAAATGTTTTCACTTTATCTTACGGCATGATCTTACTAGCCACAGTCACTGAGGACAAGTTATTATACCTTATAATATCAATTCAGAAGCTTTAAATACAAAGTTTAAAAATCCAGTAGTTTATTGGTTCAGATATGACACTGATTTTAGGAAAATGCTGCTCCAAGTTTTCTCATTCAATCTATAGCATTTTTTCATAATTCTACCTAGCACAATAATTGTGTTCAGTAAATTTAGTATAGAACCAAAAGTAAGGGCACAGAGGAACACCAAAGAAATACTTCAACCTCATTTCACAACATAGATGAAAATGTCAATGTACCTAAGCTCACTCACGAGTTTACACGTGAACTACAAAAAGAGAGTGTAAAGAGAGTACTTGTAATCTAGTGACCAATATCAGCCTTGTACCAACAGACCTTTTTCCCCAGGGTTGCTCAGGAGTACGGGATCCAAAGACAGATGGATCATTCTCAACTTCTAGCTTCAGAAGGAGGCATCACTTACACCTCAGGATAGAAGAACTACAGCTCATTCCCTACACAAGACTGAGAAACCTCTATGAGAAGAGGGCAATCAGAGGTAGACTCTATCACTGAACAGCCCCAAACTCTGATAAGGTCCAAGCAAGGAAAGTGATATATAAGAACACTATATTTACAATACACCACCTATTCACATGCACTTTCACATACAGAGTGTCTGTATTATACATATTTTCAGTACACACGGCCCCTTCAAGGAGGGGGTATGGCATACAGTCTTACAACTCATGAAGAAAAGCTTTTATACAGCCAATCAGACATGGTGGACATGCACTGTATGGCTCATCATTATACTCTTTTTCACAAGTACTTAGCAAACCAACACACAGAAAAATTAATATTAAGAGCAGGCCTGTAAAAGCAAAGAAAACTAGCAGCGGTGAAGGAAAGATTAACCCAACCCAAGTCAGTTCAGGTAAAATTTTCTGTATTGGCATCTCAAGAGGTTTGCATTCTACTGGAAAAACAGTACCTTAAAGCATAGATCTTCAAATTCAAAATACCACTTTGAGAGACTCAATTTTTAGAATGACCCAAGCAGCATCCTTCCAAAAAGTCTGAGAAAGCTTATGCTCACACCAAAGTAGACATTTTCACTCAATCCCTTTTAAGACATGCAAGTATTGCCCCTGTAAGGCAGAAATAATATTTTTCCCCTAAGATCCCAAGTAGTTCTATTCTCAATCATCATTTTATTTCCGTATTGAACCTCATTTGCTGCAACAAACGTAGTATCCTTCTATGACACAAAAAGGGCAAGTAAGAATTTAATGGATTGGCATGAATTCTAAGTATGTTGTGGGGGAAATGCTCCTGTATTAGAAACCTTAAAGCATGTACTTTTGATTTAACTATCATTTGATATAATTATGGTTTAAAAATGGCTAACGAATTGATATGCCTATCAACTATGCCTTAAGACCATTGATGTATGTGTTTCCAGGTAACCAATTTCTTTTAGAGCCCATTCTTCCTGTATTTAAAGACAGAAATTATCTCTGGTGACAACTAAAGGGAGCAGTAAGCTGCAAGGAATTGCTACATTCTGCAAGGGAGGGTTGGAAATCACTAATCCTCAATTCTAGAACTGAGACACAGTGATTGACATGGTTTTGATGAAAACTTTGAGCATGAATGACAAGCCTAAAGAAAGAGCATGGTATTAGAGAAAAGGCAATCTGTTTCAAGACAGTTATCTGATCTGGCTGTTTTACTGGCTGTTCTGCTCCAGCGCCAGGGCAAGATTCTTTCTTCTCCAAGAATGCTGCTCTTTCTTGGGAGCTTTTAGTGCATCCCATGATACGGTGGGCTCACAAGCTGCTCTCCTGACTCATTCCAGGCAACAGACAAGTAATCTGAAAACAACCTGGAGAAGAGCACTACTTCAGTGCACTTTTTCTCACAGTCCCATTACAGTGCTATTACCATGCTACCCATTACAGTACACCTCAGCTCCCCCTAGCCCCAAAACACCCAGTACGGACCAAATAACATAATACAGCAGCTGACAAAAACAAGTTACCACCTGCTTTCTTAAAAGAAAGAAGTCAAAATCCTCAAGAATATAAACAGCAGGATCCTTATTTTAGCCAACAACAACAGATCAAGCGTAACAGTGGGTTAACAATAGGAAAACTAATTCATAAGCATAGAACAGGAAAACCAATAGAACCTGTAGGACTGGGCAAGCTTGAAGTGACACAAGCAGCTGTAGCACTATGAATTTCCAAATCCAAAGACCAAGCAGCTGGACTGTTTGATGAATCTATGTACTGCGTGAGTGCAGTCGCATTAGCTGACTGCACTCTAACGGTATCAACCATGTGCTAGCTACATGTCACCTTTATTTACTCCAAGGCTGTTGCACCATGGAAACAAGGCAACATCAGACAGACTTCCCTGGAATGCTTTCCAGACCTGCAAGATTCCTGCCACTTGGCAAGTATTCCAGACTCTACTCACACTATGACAATTTGACCTAGGAAACACTAAAGTAAAAGTTCAGGACAGAATGAGGAAATCATGTACTGAAGTTCATTTTTGTACTAAACAAAAGATACTTCACTGAAATTAGGAGCAAGGGCTGGATTTCCCAGCACCACTTCCAGTTCAATTTAAGTCATATGCCTACTGATCCTGAAAATTGAGATAAATCTCATGTAAATGCTGGGATGTTTTGAAGACTGCTGAAAAACTTCAATACAAATTTAAATCTGAGGAAAATCACAGTACAATCCCATTGACTGACATAAGATAGGTGACTGTGACATTTAGCAAACTGATTACCCGTGCTTAGAACGTTTCTCTGATTCATTCTATTGTCCTCTGATCACAAGAAGAGAACAAACTTTCACGAATGGGATAACAGATTCAAACATATGCCATATGTTTAACTTAGCTATTAATCCAATTTTAACTCTTGCTATTTATACGCTAAATGGAAGATCAACTTTTGATCTTCCACAGCTTGGTACCTACCATATGGACATATTCTCCATCTAAAAAAAAATAAAAATCCAGGCCTGTTACTCAACTAAACTCAAAAGGCTTCAGAGTAGCATTTGCTAGACAAGAGTCTGCATAACAGACACACAAACTCCATGTTGAATTTCACAGTAGCTAATTCCAACATCTTGCCTGCTAATGAACAGTAATCATTTCATGAATTTATATGGCAGAAATCATGTTTATTATATGGCTTCAACAAATTGCACAGGGGTTAAAACAAAAATAAATCTTAAGGGTAACAACTGTATCTGGTCCTTTTATGGTGGAAGTTATCGAATAATAGCATTTAAAAGCCAATCCTTCCTGTTAACCCTGCTGTAGCGATCATGTGGAAGGACTGGTAGTGCTGGAATGACATATTTTGGGAACATCTTGGAAGGAAGCCAAATACCACTTCTTGTATTATCAGCATGCTAACAGCATTAAGTATATCATATAATAATACATGGTGATGGTATATAACTATCTGGAAAACCTTTTTATGTCTTAACCTCACAGTTTATTTTAATTTTGAGAAGCAAGCTTCATCTGATCATTTCCCTGAAAACTACTGGAGAAAGTAAAAAGAAAGGTTTACAAACTTATAGATGAAGGCTTTCCAAAACAAAACCCATGTGAATAGTAAGAGTTAAACTACAGCAACCTGTACCAGAGAAAAAAAATGCATAGGCATATCTGTGTATAAACTTTCTATTTGACTAATTTGCTGATTTATTAATTTATTATTATTATTAATTTATTCAGCAGAGATTTGAAGTAAGTAATGTTGAAAGTAATTATTTAAACATCTTGTTTTCATACTCGTACTACTTATTTCTAACCAATGAATTTTTTCTTTTGTTTAAAGCAAGCCAGTATGAGCAGCCACACTGCTAGCCAAAGGGATGGCAGTCATGCAAAATACAGGTTGAAGAATGTACCAAGGTTTAGGAAAAAATTCTGTGTGAACTCTACGAGGCACTGTGTAATTACAGAATGCATAAACAATTTTAACTTGTTCCAAGTTAGTGCACAGGATTTTCTAGCTGCAAAATTCAAGGGAAATCTTGCAGAAAAAGATATTGCAGCACATACTGCAAACCAACAAAGTATAAAAACACATTCCTGAATAGAAATACATAATTCAGAATAACATATCTACTTTGCATTAGTTGTTCCAGAGTAAAATCCACTTTCTTCTGAAATAACAGCTCCATTCAGAAACTGCTAATGCAGACCCTTTTCATCACTAATATTTTTTGAGGCATTTCCCTTTATGGCACTTTACTGCCTGTAATATCCATGTGAAACTATGCAAGTTCTAATTACCAGCACTTTCCCATGTTTCTTGATTGAGCAGCATTCAGGAGAAAAAAATCTGTAATTTTTTTTGGACACTTAGCATGAAGGTGATACTAGGGACAAAAATCACTTGTGGACAAGCTCACTGTAACTCAAATGCAGACATTTGATACTGACAATGAAAGATGAGAAACCTTACAAGTGCTACGTATCTATCAACTCCCTTTTCACAGATAAATGTAGGCTTCAGCCTACAACACTGTCAATCTGCACCTGCGGTAAGTATTAAATACTTTGCAACACAACTTGCTACTTGCATTTCAAAGCATCATAAGCCTTTTTTGCTCTTTATTTTAGTAAGCTGTTAGCAAAAGTCAGCATATCAAAATGCTATCTTGGCATTTCTTCTTGCAAATTCAATAGTAACCAGTGAAGGTCACTGTGTTCTCAAAATGCTTTCGACACCAGTTGATGACAAGTTTTATTGAGTAGCAAAGGCACCCTGTGCTATTACCATTCCTGACTCTTCTGCCAATGCACTTAAATCTGTTCCCTTCAACCTCAGTACTGAACCCTGCCACTAAGAGAAGACAGTCGCCTTTTGGCATACCATGTCAGGGGGGTCTTGAGGCACTGAGTTTAGCATGATGGTATTTTTTTCCCCACCATACACTCAGCAATTAGCTAAATACCAATTCAGCTTCTATTTTTTTAACATATCAGATCATTGTGCCACACTCTGTGAATCGTTTCATTTTTTAAAATCAATGTTTCTCAAGAATTCCATATTTGTTTTAATACAAGTCTGCAGGAAAAAAGGAATAAAACCACCTTAAGTTTACACTGCTTTCTAAAATACTTAACTTCCTGCTCCAGTTATTTTCTAAATAAAGAAGAAATTGACTAGGACATTGACCAAAGGCTTTGATATACATATATTTTTAGAAAAGTTATTTTATACTTCACACACTTTTTTTTCAGTGTTTCAAAGTTCTTTTACCCTCCCCTCATTCTGCAATACTTGTCACAATTTGCCTCCAACTTCTAGTTTCTTGCCTCCAACTACTAGTTTATTTTCTAACTTACGAACTAATTTCCTTACATTTAAATACAAAACACCCAAAGCAATTATGATCATAGCCCTCTCTCTGCCAAAAAACACCACCAACATAACGCCTGTTTACTCAGTAAGAGGTACTGAAAAGTGTTTTCCAGGTTTAGGAACCTACAATTTGATAACATACCTTTTCAGATATTGTACATAAATCACCACTGCAGAAATTAAGTACTTCAATGTTCAAGTAGGAAGTTACATGCCCTGTATTAAGCGTTATCACATTGTTAAGGCAGTTATTGTAAACCAGCTGAAGGCCACGATTTTGAAGAACTTACAGGCAGTCTCTAAATCTGACATTACATAAATAACCAACTGAAAACACTGCATTAATGATTACTTTGATACCTCATTATCTGTAAATTAGTTTAATTGGAATTCACTAAATATCAAGAAAATAAAATATTTATATCAAAAAAAGAGGATGAAGGTCTTGAAATGCAAGCACTGTAGTGTCAGAGGCATACCAAGAAAGCTGCGCAGTTAACTGCAAGCGGTGCATGGAAATCAGCTGCTGGTTCGCTGCTTCGCTCAGTGTGCAAATATATTGAACTAGTATACTAAAAGCTAGGCTATTGAATTAGTATTGTATTGAAGTGGTATATTAAAAAGTCTATGGATATATATAGTACATGAATTGAGACAGACATCAAATGATGAAAAGCCACACAACCGGCAGTCATGATACAGATGCCAGGAATCTAGTGAGATATTATGAGGTAAAAGTAGTAGCTTTCAAAGGAAGACATGAAAGCAAAATGGATTCCTCACAGCAGTCAGAAACATTGTAATAAGAACTACAGACACATGACAGAATAAAACAAACAAACAGTAGTATGGACACACAAAAGCCAAATCTAGAGGTAGATAACCGCCTGAAGTTTTAAGTCCAGAAATAGTACTGATTGTATAGCACTCACTAAACAAGGAAGATGTGTGCAGGAAGAAACTATGACTTTGTAATACCTCTTTGACTACAGAGAGGTCCCAAGATAAAAAAAAAAAAAAAAAAAATCAAAACTGAACATCAGAAGTACATTGAGAGAGCATTTGAGCACACCCTGTAAGGCACAGCGCAGTCCCTTCCATTTGGTCACACTTTCATATTTTTTTCAGTAACCAATTCTACATATACAGACAAAAAAATCCCAATCAGCTCACCCTAAATCCCACTTCTCATAATAAACCTTTAGAACAGTTATTTATATGACTGCTTCTTTCTATGAATCCCTGAAAAATATCAATTCACAGTAATGCTCAACATGTAAATTACTAGCTACATTTGAATTGTTGGCAGTCAAGTCTTGGACTATTCCAACAATGTCCACCTTTCCAAGCCTTTAAACCTTATTTGCTTATCTCACAAACTCCATAAAATTCTCCTAGAAAGCCCATTATATCATGCCTAAATTCCAGGTTAACGCCAATACTGTAAAATCAGGGTTTTACACCACTTCATAACCTGCCCATGGCATGGGGGTTGGAACTATATTATCTTACAGTCCTTCCCAACCCTAACCATTCTATGATTCTATTAACACTTTTCGTGGTTTACTTCTTGTTACTCTTTGTTCCTGTGCCCACATTAGTGTTGAGATGATTTCATATATCCTCCATAATGCCAAACATATAAAAGAAATGAAACAAAAGGTCTTGAAATATTTTTTAAACAATTGCTGAACTGTGAGAAATTCTGAACTCTTTATTAGTTTATTATGACCCACAAGCAAAAAGAGCAAGAACTTTTACTGAGTACATGAATTACTGACCTACGCAGCCCACAGCATTGCCCCAATCCTCTCCCCTGCTCCTTCACTCCTTCCTATAGATAATCTCTTCCAAATCCCAGGAAGCTGTTTGACAGAGAAAAGGAGCATTCAGCTATATATTTAACAGTGTATATTTAAAGAGGACATACTGATGTTTCCTACATTATTTTATCGGAGTTTGTTTCGTGGGATTTTTGGGAAGAGGATGCTTTTTCAAAAATAACTTCAAACACCAAACTATTTCTGAAACTTGTAAGATTACCAACATATATAATAAAAACATTCCCTAAAGAAACTAGGGGTGGGGGAGGAGGATATTAAGCCACTTTGTTTAACAATGCTGAATAAAATAGCCCACAGATGTCCTCCTGCTGTGACCATCTATTATTAACAAGCACACTGCTAGAGCACTGAATTGGCTGGAGCCTCACAGCCCAAAATAGATGCATCAGCAACCAAAGTGTAAATTTCTAGAAGCACTTTGCTTCTAATAGACAAAATGTAACAAAGTGAGTAAAATACAGAGGCTTGGGAAAATAACAGGAAAAGGAAGGCCATGAAAGTTTACAGGGAATAGACAGAAGTGTTTATTACTCTTTGTTTCAGGTGATACACTGCAATTTGTAAACAATTTCTACAACCAAAGTTTTTGGAAGCTCCTGCTGACAGGAATATCTAAGACATAGGATAACCACGCTTTTCTCCAAAAACACAATTTCTCAGCACAGAACCACAAGTATGGTAAATTCCAAAAATAACCCTGCAACAGAATCCCATTACCCAATCTCAACTGTTTCTCAATTTTGATGTGTAAAAAAGCCCCACATACCATGGATTACAAAAATAACATTACTAAGTGATTCAGGTGTAGAAAAAGAAAATCTCTGCAGTCTGTAAAAAGCTATTTCCTTCTCCTTTGCAGATCAGAATTTAAGTATTCCAGTCAATGGCATAAATGTATAAATGCAGTAAATGCAAAAAGTCTACGAAATTTCAGCTATAATTTCTCATGAAGTATTATCTTGAAGCCAGTTCTGAAATGGCAACATCCCTTTCAACATCAGATATCCCTTCAAAGATGTAGTTCACTTTCTTACTAATTAACATACGGCCTTCGCCCTGTCTTTCTCCAACCAATCCTCTTTTCTCCCCCCAAAAAAAAAAAGGGAAAAAGTAGCATGTCACACAATAAACATTAGAAAACTACTGTGACGCTGCATCCCTAACACGTTAATTTCAGCTAACACTTCTGGAAATATTGGGCTTTATTTTTCATTTTTTTGGTCCAACATAATAAATTTAAACTTTGCTGGTTTCAACAAATAATTAAATTTTCAAAAAGTACAGGTAATTAAGGCTACCAAAAATTAAAATTGAGTAGAAGTCAGCAATTACAGACTGCATGTATTTTACTAGATCTGCAAGAGACTCTAATTAAACACATATTAATTGCCCTAATCTTTTTAGGCAAGTAATAAATTGGAAGAGCTGATTAATGCACTGGATTTAGTTCAGCTTGTTAAATCTGACACCCTGGCAAAGGAAGACTATCTTGAAAAGCTCTTTTAGCTAAGTAATTGGAATTTTACTCTCAGTAATTTGCTGTTCCATAATAAGAGCTATTTAGTGTATTGACTCTTCATCAGTTTTTTTAAAATACGTTAGTTATATTTAAACAATACCATCATGCTGCTCACAGAGATTATGAAAAATTATGAACTTTGACCTTTACTGTCCATCAAAAGTCACTTTCACTCCGAACACAAATTAGTCTCTTTCCTTGTAGGCTATAAATCCTAATTAATTTTAATTCTAGAAGCTGTTAATAACATTTTATAAAGTCCACACGGATACAGTAAGTCCTCCATACAATTCATAAAGCCAGCAACTAAACCAGTTTTCAGTGTTAAATAACTGTTGATGACTGCTGGAATACAATGAAACATCACTCTCCAATGAGCCTCTGTTTCTCCTCTACTTTTTACCTATTTGCTCATACATTTCTATACATACATTTCCAAGTACTCAGCCAGTTGACAAGGGAGTGAAACATTTTTGTGACTATAATAAAGCAGTATGAGCTATAAAAAGCAAAACAAAATATGAAAAGAAAAGTTTGAGAACCTGCAGGTACGGGATTTTAAAGGTCTGATTTCTCTCCAACATTGTTACTACTCCTAGCTGATAACACGAAGACAGACCAAGCTTCTGCTTATTTTTAAGTGAAGCAGATGAAAAAAAAATGTCCCAGTAAGAAAAAAACCAATAAATACAGAATAGGGCAACAGAATTTTTTACATTTGAAAAATGTTTTGAAATATTCCATGAAACTTGAACAGCTCCTCACATGTCCTAGAAAACGTGGAATTGTATAAAGCTTTTCCTATGATGTATCTCAGAAAGTCATATACATGTTCCAAATCAAGTTCAGCCTGAAAAGAAATCCTAAATATGTAAAAATCTCACTGCCTTCAGATTTTTATTCTGCACTCCTCAGAGCTGACATTTCATATTTCTGTTCTAGAGCCTATAGGCTTCAGTCTCTACATCTAAAATCTGTTACTCTTCTGTCAAAAAAACCTAGTGCTCATACATCTTGAGAACCACTGTCACAGTGAACCTCAAACTTATCCTTTGTTCCTTATGTGAAATGTAGTATCAACTAAGGAGCTAGCTGAACATTCCTTTTAAGCAGCAAAATGATTTTCACAAGTGAGCTATAATGCTTATTATAAGCAAATACCAAAAAGCTGATCAGATAATTCTATGGGACTGCTAAGATGAAATTAAACATGAAGGTACCTCAAAGAGCTACAATTAAACTTGAAGCTCTCTCAAATATTTCCTACCCATTTTCCATGGTGCAGTACAGAATATAATTTACTGCTTATCATTAGATAAACCAGTGGCAATTCAAACTCGCAACCTCAGTAGTCTTATGAAGGAAACAGTACTTACCTTCAGGATAATGAGTTTAAACAAGTGCTATGTTCTTCTTCCACTACTGTGCCTGAGGCTCCCATGCACTATTACAAGAAGTCATAAATAGCAAACCAAGTCCAACTATTTTCCAGTTAATGGCATTGACCATTTGAAGATCTGTTAAGACTGGTTATCTGCAGGCAGGTTATGGCAAGAAATTCCATACCTGAACTTGAGGTCTCTAATACAGAGACCTCCAAGGCTTATAAAAAAAGATACTCACATGACATGAAAAGCCCTAAATTTCAGAATTTACATAACTGAAAGCAAAAAAGAACTAGAATTCTAAAACTCTTGACTTCCTAAGCACAGTGTCAGTTCAGCACTGCTGAACATCAACTTCAGTCTGAAATATGACAAATATTCTGTTTGCAACTTGCCTCTATGCACACAAGCTCCATTTCATTGCCTGAAAAGACATAAGACAGCTTTATCAGTGGCAAAATACAGTTTGTCACGATTCAGTACAGAACAGGGAAAGCCACTGAATATTATTCAGTTAAGTGAGAAGTCAAAGAAAGTGAACAGTGACAGTTACAAAATCCTTGATGAAAGGAAAAGATTCAGACCACAGGATGTGCTTAAGCTGTCAAGACCAAAAAGCCAGTGACTACAACTTCTGATCCAGAACATGATGGGTTCTGCCTCGCTTCAAAGGGCTGCAGAATAACTGGAAAAGCAGAATACTGACAGAACTTCATATCTCTTCATATGGTTTGTTCACAATTTTATAAACACATCATAAAAAAAAACTAAACCCCAAATTAAATTGTGGAAATAATAAAAAGATTTCAGACTAGACAGAGCAATGAGCTAGATTCACAAATTCTGGGAAGTAGACAATGACATCCACTACCAAAGCATTTATTACTGCATTTATTAATGTTTAGTTTCAGTGCAAAGGACTACAACATCTTCTGGTAAACTGAAATCCCATTAAAAGCTTGTATCTGCATTTTGTGAAGCAGATCTCAAGAAGGTAAAGGACCTTGTTTTTTCCTCTACAGACCTTCTAACAAAAACCCACAGCCTCAAAACACTGGTTTCTTGTGACAAAAATAATTCTACATTTATCTTCTCAGGACTTTTCTACCATCTTGCTCCATATTTCTGCAGGCAACACAAAACTTAGCTTCAGCATTTCCTGTCAACGTGAAAGCCTAAAATCCTGACAAGCACATGACAAAGTCTTGTGTTTGAAGATGTTATGTATTTAAATTTTCATGATATCACACTTTCCAAATGTTACAAGCATACAAATTAAATGTATGTTCTTACTGTTGCCAACGAGCCTTCTAGAAAAAAAAGAACACCTACAAGATTTCCAGTTTTTACTAACTTATCCCTCCTTTTCTGCATGTTTCTGAACTTCACACTTTCAGTCCTTGAAATTAAAACATAGAAAAAAAAATGTTGAAGAGATTTCTATAAAATTCTTTAAACAAAAGTTTTAATTACAACTGTTTCCTAAGTAATATTTGTAAGCTGCAGAGACTGATAATGAACTAGCATTCCTCTTTCAGCAACTTAAGAATGTCTCTGTGCTCTAAACAGACATGTAATCTATACTAAAAGAAAGTTCTTTCAAAATATATGCTTCTGTTGCTACCTAAATATTTCAGTTTACTGTTATTATAAAAGTAGCAAAGACTTCCGTGCATTCTACCTTAACTATGCTTGTGTTTTAGAAAAGGTGAATACTGTAAGACTTAAGTCCATTTTCTCCCCATACATCCAATTAGAAACACCTACCATTTAAAAAAGTTTTATTATTGCATTATTCAAAAAAAGAACTATTCTCTTCTGAATTCTAGTCATTTAGTTCATTGCCCCACTTAAGACATGTTTTAAATCCTTGTGTTTGGGTAACTGGTGAATAACAAGATTATATTTAGGCACAATGCTAAATTTCATGCCAATGCATAATATTGTTAGTTTCTGCAGAATTAATTAAGTACTCAAAGGTAAACAGCTTTAATCTCCTTTAGGTCACATATCACACAGGACTTGTGAACAGATCATAAGTTCCCCTCCAATTCTTCAGGTTCACACCTTTAGATAAGCAACGTTAGAGAGACAGAATAACAAAAGGTACAACACCAAAACACAGTGGCTATGGGATGAAGGAACCAGCAAAGTCTAGCCCAGGTTTTTTAATAAAAGAAACTAGTAACTTATACCACAAGTGATACACCAGAGATTCAGCTAATGCATAAAAGATTCAAAAGCTTCCCACTTGAATCTTTAATACCCAATTTTACCTGAGTTACACTTTTTCTAAATAATAGTTTTAAACATTTATCTCAGTGCAGCAATATGACTTTTCTCCTCCCGCATGAAACAGTCCCTCATATCTGAAAAGTCCAGTTAACTAAAGTGCTATCAAGCTCCATATAAAATAACCACCTCTTAGTAACTTAACGGCAAATTAATTCTTGCTATGACAGACTAATCTTTGAAGGAGGCTGGGTCTACCCAAGTAGTTGGGTCTACCAAGAAATTAATAAACCACCACAAACCTCACTGACTTCTACTCCACCTGCAAGATGCTTCCTCAATACAGAAGTGCAAATACATACCTTCAAAAATACACTGAAACCAATAAATTGCATATACAATTTCCCTTCCAAGAGGATAAATGTGGCAGATGCTAACCTATTTCATTAATGCACTAGTCAAGGCACCCATATACAATGATGAGAAGGATTAAAAGAGCACCTAAAAGGAAGAGACAAAATTATTTTTCCGTAACAAGGGCAAGAAATCTGTTTGGCAAATTACTTTCAAATGAATATTTGTTTGTAGACTATGGTCTAATTACTTCGCTATAATGAAAAACAAAGACCATTAATTGCTTGCAGCATGTAACTTCAACATGAAAGAATGCAATATTAAAAATTTGCTATACAAATGAATAGTCAAAGTTTCACTTTGCATCAGAATGTTACACTCACACTGTCTTTGGATCCAATAACCCATCATAAACTTACTTTTGTATTACATTCTGTAAGCTGAGCATCATACCCAATTCACTTTTCATCTTTTCTCTGTTGGCACGGCACTCTGCCAAATAGCGGAGGGCCTAAAAGAAAGAACCACAGCAAATCAGCAAGATGTCCAGAACATTATCATTCATTTTTATTAGTGCACATCTGCAAAACAGTCACAATGCAAGCTCTAGTAACAAAATAAAAGTAGTGTCACCTACCGTGAATGTTAAAAAAAGGGAGCTTTCTTACAAATACACAGAAAGCGTAGAATATCTAATCTATGAGAAAAGGTTGAGAGCCTGGGTTTATTTGCACTGGCTAAGAGAGTCTAAGGGATGATCTAATAGGTGTCTACAACTACTTAAAAAGCCTTTACAAAGATAATTAAGCCAAACTTTCCTCTACAGCAGCAGACAACGTAACAATGGGGAACAACTACAAATTGCAGCTTCGAAAGCTTAAATCAGATACTACAAGAAGATTTTTCACTCTGAAGGTCATTCAACACTGAAACAGATGACCTAATGGCACTGCAGAATCAAGGAGACAAAGCTAAAACTGACCTGACTGAGTGCTGGTGACAGGCCCAATTCAAGCAGGAAGCTGGAGTGAATGACTTCTGGAAGTCCCTTCCACCAAACACTTACGTGATCTGAGATCTAAAGTAATTTTTATACATTACGCTTCCAGCATAATTTCCATCCATTCTATGGGCTTCCCCAGTACTAGAAAATCCATCACCAAGTTTCTACTGTCTACAGAAAGAGGTCTACCACATTTATAAGCTTCTGAAGACTAATTGCAATATTCATAACTCCATGCAGGAATAAGAATACAAGCAGCAGGAAGCTGCTTAGGTTACTGTTACCTAAACTGAGAATTTATATTAATTTGTTGCACAAGTTTTGTTTCTTTGGTTTTCAAGGTAGACTCTTTGCACAGCTTCACATTGTTGACCCCAGTCAGCAACTGTATATTTGCATGATCTTGCTAACATTAATACTCTTCTAGTTAAAATGTCAGTCCTCCTTTTCATAAGCCATCTCTCTATCATTAGTGCTGAAAGACAATGCTTTCTTAGAAGGAACAGCCAAAGATACACTGTGCATTGTTCTTTAGTCAGTATTTTATTGATGTAGGTGTAAGAACTGCACTTGTAAAATCCTGCAATACACAAATACAACAGTTTATAAAACGGGCTTTGTTTCGCAAGGTTTAGAAGTGCACCAATTCTTTAAATACAGTCGTATAACAGCTATGCTGCTAAACAGCTGCCTTTAAAAAAACATGATCCTTAATCCTTTCATAGATAGAGAACTAATTACCTGGTTTTTTTCCAAATCATCTTCAGCACACGTTAGGTAAAATTCAAGACCATTTTACTGCATTTTGAGAAAGTCTGGCTGCTGTCTGGTGCGACAGAAACTCTTAAATGACATTTTTGCTATTTCCTGACATGGATTAGTATCAATAACTGCAGTTTACAGATGTTGTATGTATATGCATTTATTTTCTTACTTTTCAACTATAGGGAAATACCTGAATGATAGCTCTTAAAGACTAACTTTCATGCCAAGCAATGTATCCCTACTGGTGGAAAGTCTCATTTTTATTAGTCTCTGTTCAAGCAATTTAGTAAGGGTGTAATGTTGTCAGACAAAGAAAAAAACCACATTCTCTTAACAGCTAAATATTTGAGTCAAAATTTAGACAGAAATCTGTTAGAAACTCTTTACACACAATTGTAACTTCCACTAAAATAAGACCAAAGTTATCAGAACAACTTGAGTGACCTGACTTTTTAGCACTAGGATGTCCCATTTTCCCCACCCCCAAAAGATTGTACAACATATCAAATAAGTTGAATAAGGAACTATCAGGATTCATACAGATATGGGAATTGTGGAATAATACAATAAGAAACTTAAAGTCAGTGCTGTACATCATTTTATTAGGTACAAACTGAATGGAAAAATCATTACATTTAATGATTCCCATTCAAATAGAAGCACCTTTGTGATCAATGGGATGGCTACAAAAACAAAACCAAAACAAACAGACCTTTCGGAATGGGAAAATACAGAAAATGAAGACAAAAAGTTATCAGCAAAAATACTAAATGCTACAGAACCTAAAAGGTTGGAGAGCTAATCACTACAAGGAGTTGGGAGCAGCAGAAAAAAAACACGTTTTCACAGTAAACTGATGCATTTCTGACCCTGCAGCCAGGGTCCTGGGATTTAGCATGGTCTCCTCTAAACCCTAATTCTTAATCCACTCTAACTGCAGGTTACCACTAAACAACACAGCTGTCTTCCCACGCAACAAGATGTCCCTACAACACAACTTGAGTAATATCTGCGGCTCTGGAACCACACTGCAAACTGCATTAGCCCTCAGCAATCTGACAAAGTCAGTCCTTTTCAGGTACAGCTTATTTTGTAACACAATCACAGACTGATTACTGAATCGCATGCAGGCAGGGAAAATGCAGCCCGAAGGAGCAAAGAAAAGGAGAGTGACACACTCAAACAAGTTACTTTTTTAAGACCACAACCTAAGGAAACCACGCAACATATTGCCAAGAACTGTAAACTCAACTCAAAGCTCTTCCAGTGAAGAACATTATAATCTGGTAAATACTATGGCAAGGCTAACCTAAAAGCAGTTAGTAGGACACACATCTCCTGGATTATAGGTCTTCATTTCGTGAGCCCCGAAAGGTATCAGAGACACTAAATCATTCCAAGAAGTCCACTAATACCTACTATGAAAGCAAAACAAATGAAAAATACAGAACTATAACAAAGACAAGTCTTAATTGTATAAACAACACATACTTGTACGTAAAGCCAGAGAGCTAACGAAATCTCCATCCTTCAAGTTTTTCAAGATCAAGGTGAACATGACCCTGAGCCATGGTCTGAGTACCCTTAATTTGAGTATGGGATTGGACTACATCACCTCTGGAGGTCATTTCAAACCTAAATTATTCTGTGATTTGTATCTTTTTACAATATGAATGTCAAATCACTGTGTGTATTTACAAAGCTCCACAGCTTCATCCTAAGAAGGAGAATTAAGGGTGCTTACCTCCCTCCACAGAAAAAATGAAATAGCTGTATTAAGGAAAAAATTCAAAGTAAATTAATCTCTTCCAAAAAAAAAATCCATAAATTCCCCTGCAATAACGTGTCACTGCTGAACAATTTTTTAAATGCATGTTTTTTAAAATACACGTATAATGAACATCAATATAACATAAAATGTTTTATTTTTTACCTTATTACTTGTTTAAAAACATATTTACAAAATTAAAAAACATCCTACAGACATACAAACTTATCCCCAGAATACCTACCAGCAAAGCTGAATGAACAACTGGCGGGTTGGGATGGTCCAGAAACAGAATAAGACCTGGCAGGCATCCTTGATCCTGGACAATAGCCCGTCTGTTCAATGGGTCAGCTGCTAGATCTCGGAGCTGGTTAACTACAGAGAGTGCATCAGGCTCCTCACTCATAGTAGAATTCATTTTTCCTGCACCATACATACAAAATACCTGCTGGGGAGCGGGGAGCAGAGGAGAGGGGAAATCAATACCACAACATTTATCATCAATTCAAACAGATAAAACAAAAGCACAAAGGCACTGATTTGTTATAAGCATAAAAGTATAAAAAAACCCCAAGGACTAGAACTCATGGAACAGGGATGGGATTGATAAGAATGTGGATCTTGAAATTTATAAAGCGGCAATCTAAACCTCCTATGCAGAGAACACCTAGGTTTGGTTAATAATATTCTGATTGGTTTCCAGTTTATAATTTCAGACCAGTCAGCTTTTACAGCAGTATATTCATGTGGATTCTTTTCCACTACTTACAAATGTTTCCAGGAAATCCATAGTTTTCACACAAGGCACCCTAAAAGTCTATAAACACCCTTCCGTATAAGAATGTGTAAAATCATAATAGACATTTTCAGAGTCTCTTTAGCAATAATCAAATTTCACACAAAAATAAACCAGAAAACCCAGCAAAAGATGAACACTGTGTCAAGAATTGCAAGCTTTAATTTGGATCTGTATATTAAATGCCACACTCATTCAAAAGCCAAGAGGGTTTCAGAGGCTGGGTTCAGGGTGGTTTTGTCTTTCCACTAGTACCCTCTCAGAAACAAGAAAGCAAGCATGTCATGCCTTGCTTCAGCCGAAGTCCAAGTCACCAGATCAGTTTCAAAGGAGACACGTTAGCTTGAGAGTATCAGATTCCAGAGTTGTTTAATAAGGAATAACTAATTAAGAGGCAACAAAAGTATAAGTCTACTCAGAGAAAATGTTACATCTTGCAGCAAAAACCTAGATTCCTGCAAAAGAACAATTATGTACCTCTGAAACTACTAAATGCTACCTGTGGTCCTGGTGTTGCCAGTACCAACTCATGTCATTAACTTTTCCTAAAGCACAAAAGTGTGAATAAATATGTATTGTTAATTTGTGTTCTCCCATACTTCCCCTGCATAAAAATAAAATTAACTAAATGTGTAAGTGGTTAGATTCTTTTAGCATCATTTCCCAAACAAATACAGAGTTTTCTGACTGAAGGTAGGCCTTCGAGCAACACAAACTAATCACACTCGTCCAAAAGAACGCACCACAAATATGCATTTTGGTTATGATAATTTCTGACGTTTTCATATAGAAAAAAATGCTGTTAATTTTCCTTCAGGAAAGGGAGTGCTATGTGGAGTACATACCAACCATTAGTCTCCAGACCATTTTTCTGGACTATCAGAAGTTCAAAAGAGATCAACTGTGAGATACAGCAGCTCCACCAATAATTTATATTTCCAAAATAGACAACTCTCAATTAAAACGAAAACCAAACCTCTGTTAAATATTATGAATTACTTTTCATGGTCAGCAAAGGAACCTATGCAAAACTTTAAAATCAAGACAGTTGTGGAGCTGATGCTAACCAAAGTGTCTGACTTTTAGTTCTGCATCCTCAGCACCAGATCATTCCTACAACTCTCTTCACTCTGACCGTCTTCTGCCGTTTTCCTTCTAAACTCCTTCTAAAGCATGAAGCCAAATTTTAACCCCCTTGTATCTCAATAGGCCATATTCATGTCCTCCCCAGACCCTTCTCCCTCTCTCCTCAGCCACGACTGAGGAGAAAATGCCCTTTCCCTTCTCCATCACCTTCAACAACTGAACTTAGGAAAAACAGAACTCCCGGCATTTTTCACGGAAAACCAAACAATCCAAAAAAACACTCAAACTACACTCGTTTAAAACTTTTAAAAAGTTATCTAGAATTCTGTGCCGAAAAGATAAATTAGCCAGGTACCCGCTATTTTCTGCTTTCTTTGCAGCTTTAAGATCAACGCTTAACAAAGCACTGCAGACCTCTCCGTCGGACCCTCACCTCGGCCCCGCGTCTTCAAGAGGGAGGCCCGAGAGAGGAGCCGCCACAGCCCCGCACCAACACTGTCACACTGAGCCTTCTCTAAGCGGCGGAGGTGACAGCCCGGCTGCGACAAGGCCCCGGGGCTCAGCTCCTGGGTCTCTCGCCCGGCGAAGGCCCAGCTGGTTGAAGAGAGCTAAGGGACGCGTTTAGGGAGAGCAGGAAGGGCCTCCGCCGGCCTCGCCGCCCCCCTCTCAGGGCCATCCCGCCCATCTTCTCCAGCGCCCCCCGCTTTCGCCCGCCGGCGCGGCCCGTTCCCCTCCCCGACCCCGTACCGTTGCAGAAGAGGTCCCCGGCCGAGCAGCTCAGCCCCGTGGCCTCATTGCCCGCGGGGCGACACGGCCTGCGAGGGGCAGCGGGAGGCAGCAAGGCCCGCCGCGCACACACCTCCACCGGAGCCCGCTCTCACCCCAGCACCACCCACCACCCCGCAACCCGATTGGTACAGACCCACCCGCGCCTCTCCGCCACTCGTGGCGCGCTTTATTACTGACGACAACAGTGAGGGCACCGCCGTGCACGCCGGGACTTGTAGTTCGGACCGGGCAGCTGCGCCGCACCCGGAAGAGCGACGGATGAACGGCCCCTTAAATCCCTTTAATTCGGGTAATTCGTTCTTTGTCACCACTGGAACTTGAATTTACTGCTCTAGTGTGAAGTAAAACAATAATAAATAAAGCGTAGGGTGAAGCGATACAGTATAAAATAGACCCGATCCTGGGTGGCGACGCATCACCTAACCGAAGCAGGCATCATTCACATCACGGGGTCAGGACAGTTCAGTTTATTTAATAGAAGCATGCCTGGATCCCAGTTGGAGGTTTGCCGTCCCCCCTCCCCAGCTGCAAAGGTTTTCCATTCTCACAGTCTTCCGCCCCACTCATCGCGGCTCACTCTTGAGTTTCGAAATGTGATGAAGTTACCAGCAAAGCCATAGAAGCGGGAAACGCCTCCTCAACAACCCATAAACCAAACTTCAGAGCGGAGAAGCTTTTCCTGACTTCCAGCCATTCCGACGCGCAGCTGCCGCCTCGCTCACACTTTGTAACCAGACCCGCAGAGCCACTGGCGGTGCCGCAGCCGACACCCGCGCCCCAGAGCACCGTTAGTTAGCACTGAGGCTCCGGAGTAACAGTTTGAAACGTTTCCCTCCCTGGCCAGGCCCTGAGCGCTCCCGACACCTGCAACTCCCTCGCTTCAGAACAGCCCGCTACAGACAGGCATCCCACCAAAGAGGCGGCGAAGATCGTGGCCGCTCCCCAACGTCCCCGGGCCTAATCCCACCCACGGCCCACCGCCGCCAAAGAACCAATAGTAATTCCCCCCGGGCGCCATCTTATTGGCGGGGCCGGTCACGTGCCCGGAGGTCACAGCGGGAGCGGGCGGGCGGGCGGAGCGGTCCCGCCCGTCTCCTCCGGGCCCGGTGCCTGCCGGGTAGGTCGGCGCGCAGCGGCCTTGCGGAGGGCGCTCGAGGTCCCTCCTCCCGCGGCGGTGGCGATCATTGGTCGGGGTGGCTCCAAGGCGGCCGTGGATTGGCCGCCCGGGGGCGGGTGGGGGGGGTTGCGTGCCGCTGTGGAAGAAGTGGGTGAGGGAGCGCGGCTGCAGCTAAACGGCAGGTGAGGTGGTGGTTGTGCGGCTGACCGTGTGTCTCCCCTTACTCCCGGGCAGCCCTTTGTCGTCGCCCTCGATCCCGAGTGCGGGGCGGTGCGTGAGGAGGAGCGTGACCCGGGCCTGGAGGCTGTAGTGTTCAGCAGCGCTCACTCCGCTTCTCCTGCTCAGCCGGGCCTCCTCAGACCGGGCTCCCTGGTGGAATGGAGAGGGATGTTAATGGCGTGATCTCCTGTGGGGTGCGCCCTCAGGAGCACCTGCGTTGGTTTCGAAGGGAGGTAGGGGTGCTGCTCGCCGGGGAGTGGGTGCCGGCTGCTCCGGGCGGCCCCGCTGATGACTGCTGTCCTGGGGTAGGGCGGCGGGATGGAGCCGCCGCCTCACTGCAAGCGTGGCAGCGCCCAGGGCCCATCCTGACTGAAACCAGAACCCCCTTATGTTGCTTTGATAGGAGTGACAGGTCACGGGAAATCATGTAAATAAAAGATAATCCAAAGATATTTTGGAGAAGTTTGAGGAGCTTTTTAAGGAGGCTTTGAAACACGGGTAGGATATAAAGGGGAAAAGAGCTAGTCTTAAGGGGTCTGGTGCTTATTTTCCTGTTCTGTAAACTTACAATGCTTACTTTGTATACCTTTAGTGATGCTGCTGCTGTGCTCAGGTTCTTCTGCAGTTGTCATAAATAAGTAACTTGCTAGATGCTTGGTTTTATTTTGTTTAAGAAGCTGTTCAAGTCCAAACACTAAGTGTGGGTAGAGGTTGAATGCTGACATTGACCAAAATACATTGATCTCTGTCTGATAGCATCAGCTAGACTTTTATATGCTGTCCTCACACAGCCATAGTTTTCTGTAGCTCTTGTAAAGGCAAGACTTACAAAGGCTAAAAAGTAATTCAGTCTTCTACTTTCTACGTGGTAAAGGAAAAAAAAGAAGAGAACTGAGTTTCCCACACATCGGCTTCAGTTAACAGTTCCAGTTAACTGTAGCTGAGTCAGAATAATTTTCAGAGAGGTCATGATCATTGTGTGGAGAAACTCAGTGTTGTTACAAAGGGAGATTTGAGTGGGTGGAGTCAAGCATTTTAAATGCTTTTTCAGACAACTTACCATTTTGTTAATAAAATTTTCATGCTCTTGTTTCTCAAAGATGTAGCAAAAGGATTTGCATTCACAGCAATGACTAGGGAGATCTCTTATGTCTGGTAGGAAAGTGTAGGTGTATGATTATGCCTATATAGTATAATACTGTATGGTTTAGAGATGTTGAAGAATTTTACTTAACCTCTCCGTGGTATCATTGTACCGTATAGGCATAATCTCTGCTAAGCAAAAGCTTTTGATTAAACTAGTGTTGAAACAGATTTTTTTGTTCTCTGTCATTAGCTGGCAAGATAAAGTACATGGGTAAGATGTGATGAATATGGTTTTGCACTTCAAAGTGTATATGATTGGGCTACATATTAAAGAAAGCTTAAGCAACTCCTATTGTGAGTATGTATTGTTTTCAATTCGTAGAGGTCACTAGGTGCTTTAAATTTCATGCTGATAGCAGTTTAGATAAGCCCTTGATTGTCTCTGTAGTATTCACTGACTCTTTGTGTATCTTTCCAAACAGGTGGTTCTGAAAGTAGTAGGGCACTTTGTTATTTGTAGCTTCCAAGCAAGAAAACAGACCTCTATATCTGGCTGTGTGACCTCTGTCAGAAACTTAGTTACTTATAAATGGTGTGTATTGATCTGGGAGAGAGTCTTGTCCTTTATCAGAAGATTCTTCTTGCGTGTTTTGCTTGCTGTTGCAGTGATAACTTTTTGTTTGCTTTATCTTTCTTTATTACTTCTTTAATATATTTCCTTATGGATATAATTTTGTGAGATGAGCTTGGGTCATGTGTGAGTCCTAAAGACTGTGAAGATATGCATGTCCTAGTTTCCTGCTAAAATAAGAAGAACCTGTGCTCTTTTTTTGTGTGCGATTCTTGATGTGGTTGGTATTCCTTTGAAAATATGCTGCTTTGAAATTTTTGTTCTTGTTATACTTGCCCTTTCAATTTAGAGACCAGACCTTTCAGTTTTTTGGATTTTATGCATTTGTTTATGCTCTGCTGCATGAAGCCCATCAAGTAATTCTCTCTTATTTTTGTGTGGACCTTACATGAATGAGAGAAACTTCAGTAAGAAAAAATATGAATATATTTTCTTTTTAAGGGCAAGAACTCATAATTTGAAAGAGACAAATACAACATTGGAAAATACTCATACAAGAATATCCATTTGAAGGCAGCTGCATCTGATTTTTCTCTCCTTTTATCTTTTATGTGTAGGACTTACTAGAAAGCCAAGCATAGGACTCCATTTCATATTAACTGAGTGATAAGCCTTGCATATACAATCTCCAGAGCCTTTATATTTATGTAGTGAACATTTTGGAGTTTATAAGTGATATTATCTCTCAGCTTTGTAGACTGATACTTGCTATGGCAGCATTGAATGACAGCTGCAAAAGTGATTGGGAAAAGCAGGGGCATAAGGGAGTTCAAGGAGGCTGAAGTGAGAATCCTTACACTCAGAAATGTAGACCTCATTACTGAACCGAGGAATTCCGACATGCGTCTGTATCAGAAAGTTCTGCAGCATTGCTAATTCCTATGTAAGCAGAGTTTTATAAATGAAGAACCCATGAAATTCTAACCCCCATGAGCCTTATATAATAAAACATAATTCTTTGAGTGATTACTCTTCTGACCTCTTTTGGTAATCTTGCCTGTGACTACTGCTTACCGTTGTAACAGTTTTGCTTAAGGACAGCAGAAGGACCATGTTTTATAGCAGTATTGCCGTCACTCAGGGCATTCTATTGTAGTAAGTGGGTTGTGGAAACGTTAGAGGAAATAAAGTACTACTGTTCTTTAGATAGCATAAAGAACATAGGGTAAATAAAACAATCATTATTTTAAAAGATGTATTTTTCTAGTTTGCTAAAAGCAATAAACAAGTAACTCCTGCTGCTGAGATTGGCATGTATACAGAGCACAAGAGAAAAAATTGCTAGATTTTCTTTCTTGCCATCCAGCAGTTTCTTTTGGAATGAACCCTTTCTGTTCTTGGCATGTAAAATAATTGTGAAATAACTTGAGATTTGTGACGAAAAGTATAGTAAAATATAGACTGGAAGAAATGAGTGTAAAGTTTGTCAAGGTATAATTCTGGAAAACTAATAGATTCTTAAAAATATTGATACACATGGAAGCACTTTCTTCTTTGGCCTCCTTTTAGATAACAAATTAGCTGGAGGTTGTTAAAACATGCTGGTTTTCATTAGTGCCAAGAACTAAGGAGACTTATCCAGGAACTGAGTGGTACTCTGCTCTCTTACACACTGACTTCAGTCCCTTTCTTCTGCAAAAGCAGAGAGCAGGTCATTGGCAAGAGCAAAGAGTTGATGACCCCAGTCTTAGGTACTTTAGGCTACAGAAGAAACAATGATTTATGTGAGCTATAAACAATCATTTTACCAAATTAGTTGTTTTGTAGGATGAATGCTCTTCTGTGTTCAGTCTTCAAAGTCCTGGGATTATAAAAGGTCACCTGAATGTTTTGGGGCAGGATAAATATTTTGGGCTGTTGCTGGTAGTTTGTGTCATCACGCTCTTTTTCTTCCTGGCTCTCTTGGATCTTGTTGAACAAGTTTCTAAAAGTAATCAGTAATATTTCAGAAATCGTTTTGGTTAATTTCTGGGCTCTTCAAGGTGAATTTCGTTAGATGCTGTTGTCGCAGATGATTGTAACTTTTCAGAGTTATAACCCATTCTAACATCTGTCTGTCTTTTCTACCATCTTCAAGTGAAACCACAGAATATACTGAATGTCTGTATCACTCATTGCTTTCTCTTCTGTTACATTGTGGTTGTATCTCTTGTCTCCTGCTTACTCCTAATACATTTGTAGGATTTTTTCATTTATGCTTCTAAGTTGGAACCCATTTTGTACCATAGCCTTTTTTAACTTATACTTCCTATTTATACTATTCTGTCGACCCAGTATTATGCTTTTTTCCTGCATCTGCATTTCTGTCTTTAATTTGTTATCTTGTCAATTTTATGTGTCATTGCTTTGCCTCTCGCCTCTCATGGTTTATAGACCTGCTCTGATTTCCTCAGAGAAAGTTCTAACAGTCTCTTTTCACTTCTTTCCAAATCGTCTCTTCTATTAAAGACTCAGTCTTCCCAGTTGATCAGAAACAAAATAATACCTTTTCTTCACTTCCTGAAACAAAACCTGACTGGCTATGTCTGGGGATTTTTAAACTCACAACCTGGCAATTTGTTGGAAGAGTGCAATGTATCAGAATACAATCATTGCCTTATAGTCCTATCACTCACCTTTACCAGCCAGTCCTGTCCTTGTGATTGCTCAGTAATACAGCTCTACCTTTATTCCTCTTTTGTTTGAATGTCTTGATACGGCTTTCATTTTTCTTCTGTTTGATTTCCACACTACGTGTTCAACAAGTCTGAACTTTGGAATGAGGCAGAGTGCATCACATGCATCACACTTTTGTAACAGGTCTCCCTGTTTTTAAAGGAGCATTCCTGTCTCTCTTACATCACTGCATGTTTACAGTGCCAGATATGATGCCAAATCTAGTATGGGGCATGTAAAAAGACTTGTGTTCTTCCTGTTTTAAAAACACAGCAGGTGTAACGTGGTCAAAGTTACATACAGTAGTTTGTCTAAGAGAAGAACAACAGATGTGTAAAGAAAAAATAGATCAAGTAGATGGTAATGCTTCCCTAACAGACTTTTCCAGCTTTCCATAAAGTTCATGACTTATTTATTCTGTACGACTGTAGCTTACATTCATGTGCTTGGTAGGTAGCCCATTACTCTTCCCTACCATTGTTGTTATAACAATTGCAGTTTCTATTCTAGTCGTGGTGGTTGGTTACTTTAGTATTTTTTAAATTATTATTATTATTGTTGTTGTTGTTGTTATTCTCTAACATTTTCATTAGTCCTCATTTAGCTGATAGATTTAGTGATAGTTTCTTCCTAGTTTATTCATAAACAAAAGAAAGTCCTGCTAGGAAATGTCTTTTACTTTATGTGGTGATGAGAAACTAGTATCAACTTTCCTTATTTTTTTTTTCTTTTTTTTTAAGCCTGTCTGAAAAAAAGGTAACTGTAGAGTTGCTCTGTTCCTGCCAAGTTTCCACAAGAAGCAGGTTATTACTAAGGAACTGTCAACTGCTGAAAAAAACATTTGTAATGGAAACAGTGATGGTTTAACTGTAATGCTTGTAGGCACTTTCAAACAGCGTTGCTTTTCTGTCTCCTGACTTTCAAACTTCCCGAGTTCCAGTTCCTTGCTGCTACCTTGCTTTAGTCATCACTGCCTATGTATATATATATAGTAGCGTCAGCAACAATGTTGTTCATACTACAAATATGTTGCTCAGGGTGGTTTTCCAGAGTGTTGTTTCTAGCCTGATACAAAAAACAAATGTAAACCTAAATCTATGGCTCCCTTTTTGGCTTTGGTGGCATACATTTCTCAGGGGCATCCAAGTTATGACTGGTGTAGAACACAGTTAAAGAAAACCTACACTATTTTCACTAGAGGAGCAATAAAAACATCTTGATTTAAGTGAATGGTAGCACATATAAATAGACAGAATTTGAAATCTGTCCAACTTTATAAATTGCTTGAATATTTTCAGGTCCCACATCTATGCTATTTCCTGTCACTTTCTTGCATTAGTCATTTTTTCCATGTTTCCTTTCTCTCCTCACTAGTGGGAAAAAGGAGGGAACAACACAGTTGTCAGAGAATGTGAATGAAGAGAGGTGATCAGATTCTGTAGCTTGTTCCTGCATAGAAGTGGTTTAGATAGTAGTACAGCCCTTTAATCTTGATGCTCATAGGGTTCAGTGCTCACTTAGAGTTGTTGAACACGATCATCTGCCCAAGCTCAAGTGAGCAATCATTTTCCCAGCTTTTTAATCATTAATACTGCATCAGCTTTGACTTCTTAAAAATAACACTACTAAAAAAATCTATCACCTGTATTAAGTGCCTTCTGAATGCCTTTGCTTTGCAGTGGTAGGAGTTGCTGTCACCTAGTATGTCTTGTTATCAGTAACTGTTTCTAGAGCTTGCTTTTTTTAGGAACACATGTAGCAATTTACTTCTGTATATGCTCCCCAACATGCATCTAAAATTCTTACATTTCTCCTTTCAGAAGTACTATGGAACCTCTGCAGCCCGGTAGGTTTGGAAGGCTTAAATCCGGGTTTGGAAAGGCTTTTTCCATTCCAGATGATTTGCTGGCTTAAGCGCTTAATTAGGATGGCTTTTGAACAAGTTGGATTAAACATGGATTCGGTAAGAGTTTTAAACTTGCTTCATGTTTTCAGAAAATCAAGCATAGAAAGCACTTCATGTGTTTTAGTTTTTGCCTATCTGTTCCAACAGAACACTAAGTATACTCAATACTTGTATGATTCTACATTGCTGAAAAAGTATTGAAGTTTACTTCTTGGACACTGAAGTATTGAGTAAAATATGTGTTAAAAATACCATGCAGTTCCTTCCAGCTCTAATAACAACCTGTTTACTTTGTAAACACTGCTTTTCATGCTGGACTTCTGTGTGTGTTTTGAAGCCGAAGAAAAATCTTCAACTGATTTTTTTTAAGTGATGTTAACTTTGAAATAATCTTCTGTCTTTGCTCGTACCTTGGAGATAATGAAAATGGTGAAACAGAGGAATGTGCCTGCATAGCTCTCCTCTTGGAGGAAGGTGTATATGAAGGTTTTTTTGAATGCTTAGCCGAGAGAGGGAGAGAAATCTGCTACACATCAACTCCTTTGTCACTGAAACCTTTATTTTGAGTACAAGTATTGACTTAAGTGCAGTAATCCCCTATAAGTTGCTGAAATACTTTAATGTTTTAACAGTGGGGAAATCCTTAACAGCCATGTGCAGTACTTAGAAAGGCAGCTCTTACTCTGGGTTCCTGTGGTAGAACCTTTTATCAGTCTTGGGAATCTGTGGGGAGCAAAATATGTTGTAAAGTCAAACTACCAGCAAGTCTGTACCTCAGGATTTTATTCAAACTTTGGTCTGAGTTTTCATGCAGTATAACTTCGAAAATTCAAAGTATGAGAATATGCTGGACTACCCCGGGTGTTGCTGTGGTCATTGTCAGCAACATCTTTCAGCCTAAATGGGGTGCAGAGAGGCCAATTTTAGATGTTTCCCCCACACTCCCTGTATGTATCAAGATTGTGATAATGCCACTGCATTTCTAAATGTCAGCTGCTCTGGACAACAGCAGAACATTGATGCAATAAGAGTGTATGACTAAATAGTATTTTGCAGACTTGCTCTGCCAGTGCTTCAAGTCAACAGGAGCTTGTGTGAATTTGGGTAGAGCAGTGCTGACACTCATTAGCTCAGCTGAGCAGTGTGCTGACTTTATTTGTGTACCTTGTGGCACAGCTTGCATGCAGTTTTCTGAAAGCATTGTCCCATCATATCTTGAATTACCAAAATTGAGTCATTAGAAGTTTTGGGGCACCAGACCACTGTTGTTGAACAACCCCAAGGGCATTTGGGCACCCAGTATTTTTGAGGACCTTTATGCTTGTAACATCTTGTCTGTAGTCTGAGAGATCTCTAAACAAGTTTTGCCACTTCTTAAAATGCACTGCGCTCATGTTGGTAATAAAGCATATAGTGTAGGCTCTTTTGCTGTTGTGGAACTACTTCTGTAATTAATTAAGCCTTCCTTTGACTAGTAGTATTTTTTTCCAATGCAACATCCCTTTAAGGCTATCACCAACAGTTCTGCTTCTAACATTAGAATCTGTTGTAAATAGTGAGGCTTCATTACTGCAGTACTGTTTGTCTGTGACTTTCTCTTGAAGGCTACTGATCTACCTGCTATTTGCTCAGACATAATGACAAACAGCAGTGTCACAGTCACAAATGTGAGGTCTGTCTTTGACACATCCAGAATGTAGAATCAGTAGAGTATTCTGCATTGAAATAAATTGTGTTCAAAGTTAGCAGCATATTAAGCAAGAGAATGTATGTTTCACAGAATGGAAAAAATGGGTCAGAGTGGATTAATGTCAAAGTTGCAGCTCTGATGTGAAGATCTAGCACAGCGTATTGTGCAGTGCACGTTTATTTTGTCAAAATTTACACATTCCAAATAAAGATACTTGTTTAGAAATAGGCAAAAAGTTTGTGTGAAGTTTCTGAGTTGATATAATCTGTGGGTAAATACTATGGAATGTAGATTTTTCCTTTTTAATAGACCTTTCAAAAATTAAGAGTGATCTTTGGTTAGTACATCAAAATGCTATTCTGCTGCATGTTGTGAAACTCGCACAGCTGCACAGCACTACACAGGCAATACTGCCATGCCAGATGAGGGTTCTTTCAGCATTAATAGCCTGGGTTTTTCTTTGTTGGGCAACCTTCTAACGAGATCTTGAATTTCTCAAAGCTATGAGCCTTTAAAAACTGAGGTCTAAGGACTAAATTCGTATCTACAACCATAAGTAAACACTGACCAGATATTTTAATTACCAGTGTTCCAATTGTTTACTAACAACATCCTCTGTTAGGGTTTTCCTGCTATTCTTTTTCTTTGTATTGTTTATGTTGCCTTTCCCTATGCTGAAGTCTTTCCCACTTCTCTCTGTTTTGTTTTGGTTTTGGTTTATTGTTATGTTTGGTTAGTTTGTTTTGTTGATTGAGGGTTGTTTTTTTTTATTTTGCTTCTTTTCTGGCTCATTTTGTAGTATTCTCCTAGGATTAAAGTCTGTCTTTATTTCATACAGCTATGGTAAATAGTAGAGCAAACATTGCCATCATTCAGTACAACACATGAAAGCAAATTCAATCCCAATTGAAATAATATAGAAGAAATCCAAATTGCAGTTAAAAAACTTCTGATGAAGCCAGGTGTGTTGAGATGTTGTGGGCAATTTTCTCTAGGTGTGTATGCTTTTTAGGACAAAGCTTCATTCTTATATATTTATTTTCCCCCTTTTACTTTCCTTTGTTCTTTAATTACAGAGTTACATTTTCACGCTTATGTTAGCTGATAGTCATTTTTATTAAGTCTTGTAGATACTATTCCTGAGTTAGAACAGCTCACAATTAAAAAAGAAAAAAGGTAGTTTGGGCAATGTAAACTTTATGATTTTTCATGATTGAATGGCTTTTCTTGAAACACCTTAGGAAGAGGTGTCTCACCCAATGCAGACTCTTTATTGTCTTGAAGATGGACAAACACTTTTGAAGATGCTTCCAACTCTTGAATCCTTCTGTGTTACCTGTTTTATTGCTTTGAATTTAAGCTCAATGCAAAGGCTGTCTTGAACTTAAACAGCTATAGCCATGTTGTGATGACAAAACAAAATTTTGTGCCAGTTCAGGTACAGAATGTAAGGAGTTCACTGATATAAGTTCCAGTGTATGTGTATTATATACGAAGGACATGGAGCTGTTGAAGCAAGTCCAGGGTAGGGCCACAAGGATGATAAGGTGGCTGGGGCACCTCCCATATAAAGACAGGCTGAGAATGTTGGGGCTGTTCAGGCTGGAGAAGAGAAGGCTGCATGGAGACCTCATAGCAGCCTTCCAGTATCTGAAGGGGTCTACAGTGATGTTGGAGAGGGACTCTTCTTCAGGGACTGTAGTGATAGGACAAGGGGTAACGGATTCAAACTTAAACAGGGGAAGTTTAGATTAGATATAAGGAAGAAGTTCTTTACTGTGGGGTGGTGAGGCACTGGAATGGGTTGCCCAAGGAAGTTCTGGCTATCGCATCCCTAGCAGTATTCAAGGCCAGGTTGGACAGAGCCTTGGGTGACATGGTTTAGTGTGAGGTGTCCCTGCCCATGGCAGGGGGGTTGAAACTAGATGATCTTAATGTCCTTTTCAACCCAAACCATTCTATGATTCTATGACTATATACTAGCATGAAAGGAATAACTTTAAATATGTTTAGCACAAACATCCTATGGAAGAATAGGGGAAAACTATTCCAATATGGTATAAAAATCAGTTCTCTAACAACTGGCTTCTTTTTCCTTCCCATTCAGGTGCTTTGGTCAAGCAAGCCTTATGGTTCATCTCGAAGTATCGTAAGAAAAATCGGTACGAACCTCTCTCTTATACAGTGTCCAAGGGTTCAGTTTCAGGTAAGTGTTCTCAGAAATTTAGAATACATGTTTCACTATACTGATAAAAGGATTTGCTGTTGTGTCAAATGCGGTTCATTTAAGTAAATTACTAGAGGGTTTGTAAAATCAGACTGTAATAAACCAGGTACAGAGATGAATTGGCTTACTTCAGTTCTTCCCACTTCAGTTAACATTTCAACTTCTTTACTGCCTAAAACCTGAATCCATGTTGCTGTAATACACATAATGAAACTTGAAACAATTTTTTTTTCCTTAAGAAAATCAGAACTTCTAAAATGAGGCAGTACAGTATTAAAAAGTTATTATTGGAAAAATAGATTAATAAAGAGAAAAATGTTTGAAACATTTGTATCAAAAGTACTTACAAGTACTTATAAGTTAGGCTTAAGAGGCATGGAAAGGTGAACAGTGTTACTTAAATATTTTGGGAAAATAAACAACTTTATCAGAAAGCAAAACATTAGTAAGAGAGAACATGAGCACTGTGTTTGCTTTTGTTGCAGGTACAAGGCTAATACTATATAGGTGAGAGGGGTACATCAGTTCTGTCCAGCTTTCTGAGTTGTTTGCTTTCAACTTCAGCTACATTTAGTGGGAGGCTAAAGAGTGAGGGTAAAAGCTTAAGGAGGAGAAAGCCCTTGCTTTTTTTAACAAGTTTTTCAAGAACAGATAGGAAAATGGAAGTTGTTACACACAATCTCTTCAACTCTGTGTGTCAGGAATAGGGGGTGGCTAAAGAACTGGAGAAATTTAGTGCTTGAAACTCAAGCTGAGAGAGGAATGTTTCTTGGGTCAGACAAAGGAGGGCAGCATAAAGATGGATGATGGGAATCATCACCTACACTAAGACAAGGTGGTTTTCTTGCAGCCAGATTTTTCACTGTTTAATTTCTTTATCCTGTATGAAATATATAAACAGTATTTAGACTTGAAGTTACAGTAGCAAAATAGTTCCAATTACCATGGAAGCCTTTTTTCGTGTCACAGTAAGAGCCATGCTAATGTTTTGCCTCTCTTAAATAATCACATTGAGAAACTAGGGGGTAAGCACCTCCCACTACTAGTGGCTTGGTGAAACTGAAAACATAAACACATACATTGTGGGAGTGAGCATTTCTGCAGGTGAGAAGGATAACAAAATGACATGCTGGATTTAAACTTCTGGATATATGATTAATGGTACTTATGCCAGCAGTAGGCTCCATGTGCCTAAGATTTGAAAAGAAGTCCTCCTGTAATGTGTCTGATTTTCTGCACTGTAAAGGTCGTACAAGGGAAGATGATGCTCATTTGCAGGTAGTTAGCCAAATACTGCCTTCTCTTAATATGGTACATAAAATAAGACATTTCTGGTTAATTTTCTTGCAAAGATATATCTGGGGAATCTGTTCCTCTATATTTTTAGTATTGAAATAAAAATGTGTATGTTTTCATCTGAATTCTGTTAGAATAAATACTTGCATTTCTTTCCTCTTGAAGAGATATTCCGTCAGCTTTGCATAGACTTTTATGCACACAAGGTATAAACATGATTCTATTAGATTAAAAGATCCCAAAAATAGAAGTACAGTTGCCAGGCTTGATTGAATTAGAAATGTGAATTTCAAAACTTGAGCCTTGAAACACACTAAAATTCATATGGTTTATGCAGGCTTTCAACTGGTGTGATGCTAACTTCTGTTTCTTGTGTCTTTATCTCAGCCTTAAGGTTCTGTAGTCAAGTTCAATACTGGTCTCAATCGTTTTTATGCTGTTGTAACTGATGCTTTCCTATAGCTGTCTCTTCCTCTCTCTTTCTTGCCAGCTTTAGCTATATTATGAAAGGACCATGCACTGAACGTTGCTGTAAGTCACTTTATTTAAAAACCAAAGCACAACTTACTTGCCTCATCTGAGGGTGCATGTTTATAAACAGTGTTTCTAACTTTAAGAGCCACAAACTTCTCACACATCTTCATTTTCCTCATGATAAATGGATAAGAGATACTGAAAGAATATCTCTGTTACATTCAGTCTTCTCCTCTGGCATGCTTTTCATTCAGCTAGTTTGGAAAAAAAAAAGGATAGTAGCCTAACATTTTGATTTTTGAGTTCTCTTGACTGTTGTAGTATCTGTCTGTGGGCTTTGCCAGTCAACATTTAAATTAACTGCTAAATGCTGCTTATGTATTCAGTAAGTGCTGACAGAGCTCACCTTCTGTATTCTACATGGCATGAACAAATGAAAATGGCTCATACCACTTTTTTGTATGTCATTTTTTAGGTTTATCTGTAGTCTGTAGGAGAAAATAAACCTAATATAGCCCAGGTAAATTCAACCAAACATACGATAGTGTAACTCAAAATAATATCCTTCAGGTATAGCATCTGTGTTCTAGTCCTGTGCTTCTGTTTGTCTGACTGAAACCTGAGAACTCAATAGAAGTCTCCTAAGGAATTGGTGGGCATGTAGCAAACATCAGAATTTACTGGGCTAATTTTAAAAATCATAGCAAGCTTGTCTTGAAGAAGTATTTCCAAATGTTTAATGTCAAACTGTATCAGTAATTTGAAATTAGAACTTTTATACTATCCTTAAATGTCTAAAAATGTTTGCTCAACTTTCTACTTCCGATGGCAAACAAAAAGTAGGCACCCTACCTCTGCAGCCTCCTAAGTAGTGTTTCCGTAGTGTAGTGGTTATCACATTCACCAAACACACAAAAGGTCCCTGGGTGAAAACCAGGCAGAAAAATTGGTGAGACTGACTCTTTCTTTGGGAGTTGGACTCAATAATTCTTTATGGGTCCCTTCCAGCTTGAGGTGTTGCACAATATCAGCTAAAACAGTACAGTATGTGTAGTCTTTTCTTCAGAAATTTGTAATAGGTCTGAAACCCGCTTGTGTGTGTGTGCATTACACATGCACACTAAAATAGGCAGAAAAGCCTATGAAGGAAGAAGCAGGAGAAGCAACAACATAGTTTCCAGAGAAAGAAAAGGAGGCTAATTTCACTATTTATTTCATTCAGTTCCTGCCATTCAGTAGACTTGGCCTGTGTTTTCAATTCTCTGTTCTCCCTTTCAGGTGCTGGCAAAAGCAGTTGTCCAGGTTTTCCTCAGCTGAGATTGGCTGGAGGGAATAGGGTAGTCAGAGTTGTTTAAGCATCATTCTACAAACAGGCAAAGGTTTTCAGAGATAGGTGTTGGCTTTTTAACCTTTAAATCAAAGTAAAAATCTGGCATTAACTTGAAATTGAAACTCCACTGCTGTGGAAGGCCTTGTTGTCTTTAGGCGTAGAGAAAAGAAACATCTGTATATAGGGTAACAAGCAGATTCTGTTTACATATAAATACGAATGAAGAAGGAAGAAGAACCTTGCATCACAATATAACAGAAGGTTTGCTGCTGAATGTTGGATTAGAAGTTATTTATCTCACAGTGCAGGAAACCTGGCAGTGATAAATGCATTCCTTATTGTTGATTTATAAAATAATTTTTGATGCAAGTATGTGTAGTGCCTTTATTTAAATGTGGCTTCAGTCTTTCCATGGTAATAGTTCCTCATGTGGCCACTGCCATCCGGAAAATCTCTGTCGCCTGCAAGAAGTGGTTAATGTCTTGCAGATATTTTCCATTGCCATTAACATGAATACAGATGCTGTGGTCATGACTTTTTTTTTTTTTTTAATTCTAAAAAAGAAGAAAGCCAAGGAATCCTCGAACAGTGACAACCCTAACATCCAATATAGTATTCTCTAGACTGTTTTAAAGAGAGGCAGACTGTTAATGTGATAAACATATTACCATCTGTGCTGATGCTAATGCTACCTGGAAAAAACCCTGTTGTTTCCAAATGATCTGATGGTGCCAATACACACTCCTGGGAGCTGTGATAAAGGCACACATACAAGTTGTGAGAGTGTGAGGTGAAGATGACTAATCTTAATTTGCAAAGCTGTTTGTAACAATTCCTGGGGAAAAAACAACCCCAAACCCACAACTTTCTATGTTTCTGGGCCTTGTGTATCAAAGGCTACAACCAAAATGTCTGTGGATGTTCTTCAAAAATGGTTTCACCTCATCCAGACTGCAGTCCTACTATGATAGCTCTGCTACAAATTAAGATTAATGCTAACATTTCATAGTTGCTTCTGCATAATAGTTTTCTCTTACAGAGGTGAGTTGCCTTGAAAATTGACCTAATTGCTAACAGGCTGGATCCAAACTGTCTTTACAGACCATTTGGTACATACTACCACCATCTTTGTCAGTATTAGTAGCTTCTTGACCACTACCAGCAGCAGGCAGCACTTGAACAGCTGCAGTGACTCATGTGCAAGTTTGGCTTGAGGATTTTATGTAATGCAAGCAAAAATGGTGGCATAGTTGCATTGGAAATAAGTAACTCCAGATGACAGACTGAGCAGAAGAAATTACTGAAAGATGCTGCTTCTTAGCAGTTTTATCTGCCAAGATGCTGCATCCAGTGACCTAGTGCACATGCCCTTGTTTGATTCAGGGAAGCAGCTAATATTTCAAAGTAGATTTGAAACTATTTTGTGTAGCTGGAGCTATGGAACATGTATTGATGGTCCAGACAATTTTTCAGATTTCCATTCAGGCCACTTAACTGCAAATCCAAGAAAGGTTCCAGCCTCTGGAGCCTTGCTCACCTTTGGCTTCACTTGGCTCTAAAGCTAATGGCAGAACTATGCTGGAAAATGGTCACTTTGTTCAGCATGCTATAAATAAGATTGTTAGTAAATAGTGTGTTCTGTTATGATTGCATCCTACCTCTCACTGAAAGTCTCTGTGATTACTGAGCTAATAGAAATGGCTTTTTGCCCTTTTTTTTTTCTTGTTTCTCCCTGTGTAATGTACACACTTTTGTTCTTGTACAGAAATTCTGGGAGTTGTAGGGGAAGGGAACCACACTTAAGAGCATTTCACTTTCAAAACAATACTGCATCAGAGCAAAAGACTTCAAAAGTACCAGTAGCCCAAGTATCTTTTTTAACTGATGGGCTTGAATATAGTTGAAAAGTGTATTATTTGAGTTAATATAGCAACTTACTTGAGAAAGTTGATGTTTGTGTTTAAGATAACCATTTGCACTGGATTTTCAGTACTGTCATGTGATAGTGTAAGTAGTTAGCTTGTACTAAGTTAACTAGTGTACACTTATTGAACCTCTGTAAGGTGTTCAGTAGACTAAATTGAGTAGTTTTAAGTCAGTGGTTCCAGACGAAGCCCAGGACAGAAATAAATGTGCTAAGTCTGCATATGTGTTTTGTGCATGGATGTGTTAGTAGTTACCTGTAGCCTCACTGAAAGCATTGGGTAAAATAACTAACTTAGCTGGGAATAGTGACTCTAAAACCTTCAATCTTGTCTTTGAAATTTAGCTTACTCATGCCATAGAAGGAAACCATTCTCATCAGCCTAGAGAAGATGCAGTGGCTTCCTTTGCAGATGTGGGATGGGTTGCTCAAGAAGAAGGTGAACTCTCTACAAGGCTCAGGTATGCTTCTTAAATCTTCTCTTGGAACTTCTGAACTGAGAGGAGGAAATCTAGCTTCTCTCCAGTGAGTATCTACTGTGCATTGCAGTTAATGGAGGGCAGTTGATTGCTGGGAGAGAGGGAAGAGTGATAGGAGAAGTAGGGTCTGGAAAAGAAGTAGTAGAGGTTAGACTAACAGGATTATGAATGAAAGACTGGCTTGAGACCATAGAGGAGACTGGCTTTATACAAGGAAGATTGTTGTTTTTATTTACTTATTTATTGTGAAGAATTGCATGTGACAGCTTCAAGCAGCCTTATCCCCACAAAAATGTCTGCTATGGTATGGCACAGCTGCTAACACTGCTGCTCCAATTCTCCTGCAGTTTTCATTAATATGGGGTGATGTACTGTTCAGCTTCCTAATGAGCAGCAGTGGTCATTCTGACATCCAGTAACTGTCACATTGTTTTTCGCCTTTCTGGTTAAAGCTCTGCAGTCTGCTAAAGACAATTATGAAATTACAGTTGATTTTCGTCTTTAATCTTCATAAGGAAAACTGGCAGAGAAGCATTTGAGCACCTATGTCCAGAATGATGGGATAGGTACTGTTGTGTTGGACCAAGAGTACTACGCAGCATTGTAAATGCACGAAACGGGTTGGCTGAAGTGATGAAGTTCTCTGTTCCAGCCTACCCAAATTGCTGCTCTGACTAGCCAGAAGCAAAGGTCCATTTCTGCAGTGCAGAGCAAGTTTTCCTTCTAAAGAAACTAACCTTCCAGAGAAAGTCTGTTGGCTTCAGAGATTACTGCAGGATACTCTTCTTAATTTAACAACACAAAATAGGTTAGTAATGACCTAACTGCTCTCTAACATGACTTGCCACAATGAAGCTTTGCATAACATACATTCTGGCACTGCCACATTAATTCACAAACTCAGAGGGGAGTCACAGAAATCAGTGCTTGTTTGGGAAACACTGTTTGTAAAGTCTATTTGATGTGAAGGAAATTAGCTGGCCAGTACCACTTTTGTTTGCACAGAAACACTTTGTTTGCAGATTGAGCTGTAAAGCTATTATATTTAATGGAGACAACAGGGAAAATAGCTCTTTGGTTCTTCAAAGAACCTATTATGAAAGATGTAGGACTTGCGTATTTGCTGAGACGTCTGCATGTGAAGGAGGGAAGGGGGACAGATGGACGTGGGATGGGACTAAAATAATCCGGCAGATATATAGTGACCTTAAGACAAACAACTTATAATGGAGCATGGTAAGTAAATTACTTAGCAAATATGAGTATTTCAGTGTGCACTGCTTATTACATCTGTACACACTATTATGTAGAGGAGCTTGTATGCATTAGGTGTTTTCCAGGCATCTGAAAGTCTCTGTTTCGTCAAGATCACATAGGTGTTACTGTTAAATATATATTCAGTGTATGATGCAGTAAACACTGTTGCAGACATAGTTTTTTTCTGCAAATGCAGTTTTATAGAGGAAGCAACTAAATGACAAATCATTTTTTCCCTACCCCTTACTCAGAGCAGCAGTGACAATTCAGGCATAGTGTTTTTCTATGGTGTTAGATTTCAATCAAGACACTTCCTTAAAACACTATTATGCTGAGTGGAAGATAGACTTTGTTGTTTAGCTGTTCTGCTTATCTACAGAGTTTCTAGAAGGCAGGTTTTAAAGAGGGAAGTGACCACTGGCTCCTTCCCCCTTACTTATTTAGGGAGAGCAGGGAGATGGCTGCTATAGGAAGTATTTCCTTCTCATTTTTAGTCTCTATTCCTATATAGATAACAGCACCTAAATTTTAATATCCTTGATAATAATTTATTCTGCTTGATCAAATTTCTGCAAGTTGTGCTGATGTTTTCTGTCAGTGTCGTGGAAGGCTCAAATGTGTATTTCATCCCAGGCTGAGGTGGTCAGAGCACAGGGCTTATTCTAGACATAAATCTTGGTTCTTGCTTGAAGACTAGCACAAATGCAGATCTAACATGATGCACATCCAGAGAAGCTTAGCTCATGGATCCAGAGTGATGTGGCTCTTAAATAGTATTAATCTGGAGCCATTCTACACATTCTGAAAAGGCCTGTCTCTAGCCACTAGGTTTTACCCTCAATGTTTGAATAAGTAACAAAATCCTGATATGCCTGAGAAGTTTAGGGACTGAAGTTAAAGAGGATTGAGGAATCAAGTATGTGGTCATAGTTTGCAGTTAAGATAATCTGTTGTCGTTAATCGTTATCAATCCTACTTACAGAATTGCAGAACAGTTTGGGTTGGAAGATACCTTTACAAAAGTCAACTAGTCCAACCCCCCTGCAATGAGCGGGACAGCTGCAATGGACAGCTTCAACTAGACCAGGTTGCTCAGACACTTGATAATGTTTAATAATGTTTGTGTCTTAAGAGTATAACCTTTTCTAAGTGCTTATTTGACAACATATGTTCAGTAGCGCCTCAGTGTTTAACATAGCTTGCGCTTTGGTGGGTAATAAAGGAAGGCAACAGAGTTGAATTTTCTTGCTCTTGTGAGAAAGAGGAGGGAAGCTTATGGGGCTCTTTAAAACTGTGTGAAGTTTCTCCTCTATTGTTGTATTTATTGCGTTAGGAAACTAGGTATAAGACCCTTTCCCATTTACTGATAAGCAGCCTCTGCATCACTAACCTGTTTCACATACTCCATAGTCCCAACACTGCTAAAACGGAGGACTGTCCCTTCATAAAACCAAAAACTACAAACTAAGAAACTCTTCCTTCTTCTTCAAATGAATCCACCATGAGTGGCTGTTTATAGCCCATGGGGGGGGGGGGGGGG
>WYDI02024364.1:0-44013 GCA_009867235.2 Psittacus erithacus
CAAAAAATCAAAAACACAGCACTGCACCAGCTACTAAGAAGGAGAAAAATTACTGCTACTGCTGAACCCAGGACAAACAGCTTTTTCATTTAAGAAAATTGGATTGAAAATTCCAGGATAGATTTTTCCTTTTCTATCTTTTCAAATAAACTCACATTCAGGAAAGGCTTAGTTTGGAAGATGTCATACAGAAAGATAAATGTTTGAAGAGCTATTGGTCTTTTTATTAGAACCTTAGGTTGTTAGAGAAGCAAACAAAAATAAATCACCCAAGACAGAGCTTGCTTGTTGGAGACCTCATCATCAAAGTTGCCAAACTGGGGTAGGAATAAAAAATATTGCCCCATCACTGTTGCATCCAATGTTCTTCAAAGGAATTGCAATAATAAGGAGAACTATCTCAAAGAAAGGAAATTGGGCAACAGAGGATACAGAAAGATTGGAAGCTCCGTATCAGATAGACCTGTGGATTTTCTAATTCATTATCTTCTCTTCCAGCAAGGCCCATTCCAGCCATATCAGAAGACGGTTCAAGAAACTTTACAGCGGGATGATCTATAGAAAAATGTGCCTGCACTGAGTTTATGGTCCTTATTCTATAAAGCTTGTTTTCTGCTGTTTTACCTGTTATACTGGATACATATGCATATGTGCACGCATACAAAACCCCCTCTAGGTGTTTTGGCTTGCAGTACACTATTGAGGTTTTTTCAGGCTTTTTGGAAGGCAGCTAAGCTGCTGACCTGTTTACTACTGTGCAGCATAAAATCCTCAGGCTAATAATAAACACACTGTTGGAAAGAGCCTTTCCTTCAGTGTTTTCTAAAGCAGTTGCCTTTCATTTTATTGAGTGCCTTCTACTTACTGTAGAGGATGACTTACACCTGCTTGTGTGACCTTCATGAAATTTTCATATTTGCTTCTATTTCCAAGGCATTTTAAGAAATCTTTTTTTTTCCTTTAAGTTTTTCACTTCCGAATTTTCTGTCTTAAGTACTTCAACCACTGATTGAAATTGTATTGAGAGGCAGGAAGGGAAGAAAACAAAATTGATTTATTCATATCAGGAAGAAACAAGTTCATTTTCTCAACCCGGAGAACTGCCTTTAAGCTCACCCCTAGTGGAAGGTCCATGAGTTTCAGCACTGCAGGTGGATGCTCCTGGCCCAGAATTATTTCATCCATCTGAAAGAGGAGTTAAGTGTGTGTCAATTGTGTCTAAACTGCCAGGTTTTCCTTTAAATAGTGTTCCAGGTTTTCATAAGCCTCAAGACATTTTTGTCATTTCAACCTCGTTTGGCTTATTATATCCTGCCAACCATGTCTAGATAAGCTGCAATGAAGGCCGCTGCCTCCATTATAAGCCACATCTACTCTATCAACAAGCCTTCAGTACCATGACCATTATAAAAGCTCTAAAATCTGATCTGCCATTGATGATAGGCAAGTTTCAATTTGTGGTTGCTAGCCTGCAAAAATGATCTATAAATGGCATGTTGCAGGCTGTTATTTTGTATCCTGCATGATGGTGTTCAAGTCCTCTCTCTTCCCTTCAATGTGAAGGTCATTCCTCCAGATTAGAAATTACTATCACTCTAAGTGACACAGGGAACCATACCAAAAGCTTTATGTAGAATAAAAATGCAGGCAGTAGAATAATATTCCATGTCAATCCCTTTCCTGTGATGTTAATTTCTTACTGAGCTGGAGTTACAACCAGTACTTAAGAAAACAGCGTATTTGAGAATATGTTTCTTTATTGTTCAAATTGGGGGATCATTCCTCAAATGATTTTTGCTTTATTTTTAGTAGGAAGTATTCTCTCATTTCTTCCACTGCCTTTTTTAAAGCAGCAAAGTGCTTACCAACCACCTTTTTACAGCTTTTATTTTCACCAAGCTTTCCCAAGCCTGTAACTGTTCAATATTGCAAATCCATGTTTCCTAGTATTGATGAATCTGGCTCTTGGAAAGTGTGAGCTACAATGATTAGCTATCTGATTAAAGCAAGAAAAAGAGCTGCCTTGAGGGTCTGAAAGAGGTGCCCTTTGCAAGATTTAATTTCATGATCTCCCTAATCAGTGTTTTGTAAGTTCAATGTACATCCTATCCGCATCTTTTAAATCAGTGCAGATTGCATATTGGTTTATATTGTTATCACACATTAGCAGTACAATATCACTTTCTCTGATGTGGGAAACTCTGAACAGGAATCGTTTGCGTTTTTATTTGAGCGTCCTGGAGACAAATATAATGAAATGAATAGCCTTTTAATTTAATTGGCTTCCAATGTGAGACTGAGAATAGAAAGCACAATACATCGTGCAGTTACTGTAGAAACGGCTGAGGTCAAAAGCTCAGCAGGCAGACCCTACATCAGTTACCACTGCTCTTGTGCAGTCATCTTCTTTAATTCTCCCTGCATCTCCATCAGGCCCCAGGAAGCCAGATAATTCAACGTTAGTATTCCAAGGGGAAGTGCTGGGTCATTTCTCACTGGTCAGATCATGCTATGGAATCCATCTTTAAAAAGGCGCCCAAATAAAAAACTACATTGTACCAGTGCTCTTACATATCGGCTACAAGAATAAAATCAGGCCAAAGAATAAAAAGAAAGGGGAAAATCTCTGTTTCCTTCTCATAGAAGAAAAAAGAAAGAGAACAAGGGAAGAAAAAGTGGTACAAAATGGATAGTAGTCTGCCAAGGAACCCTTTTTCAGAGACATCTTTTTATTATAGATTACAGACAATTAAGATTTATGTGCTACTTAGTGGAGGCAGCCTTGCTGAATGCAATGAAAGCAAAAAGGAAGACAATATCATGCTAATATTCAAAACTCCTACATCCTTTTGACTGTAGAAATAAAGAGCTATATCTTATGAAAGTTTAGCCTAGGAGCTCACCGATGAGCGCACAAACCCTTCCACACAGAGGTAAATGTAGAAAACTGATTTCTTTACTAGTTTTGAACTGGCTAGTGCAAGATCCGTGCTGCTGCTTCAGCTTGAATTCACTCATCTGTCTGCAGAAAAGTTCAGAACTCCTCATCTGTGTCTGATCCCATATGCTTATGCTGGTACAGAAAGCTGACACGCAGCGCTTGCATATGTAGCAAATTCAATTGCACAGAGAGGATCACATTAACATCCCATTTAATTTTTGGATTATTGATTTTTAAAAGCACAGAAGTTCTTTTTAGGAGGTCTTGCATGAACAGGGGTTGGCAGTTTTAATACTTCCTATTACAACTCTAAAAATATTACATGTAACTGTATTATAATTTGCTGAGGGTGATGGGGGGAGTAGTACTTTCCAAATAAAAATATCCCAGTGCTCAGTGTTCTTTCCAAGGACATAGAGGACTTGTGTTCAGCTCCCTTCCTGTCCAGATGAGCTTCAGTCTCTTTGCCTTATGCCTGTGAGTCAGGTGCCCAGGCTGTGTGCAAGCTCTGGCCTCCTCTTGTGCAATCTCAGTTACTGTACAGGAAAGCCAGGTATGCCAGGCCAAAACTAGAGCACAAGCTGGTGTGTGATTTTGTAACCTGGCAGCGAAGACGCTTACTGGGGAAGGGCAGGATCTGTGAGAGCTCTGCTCATGTTGTCTGCATTGCTCAGCACTAGCAGGGAAGCAGTGCTGTGAGCAGAGCCTGAAAGCCAAGTTCTCCAGGTAAGGACGCAGTCGTTGGGCTGTTTGTAGCAGGGTGGTCTGCAAAGAGCAGCTCCAGTGGGCAGGGATGAGGCCCTCCCAGTAAAGGGAAAAAAAGGTGATGGTTGAATGACACTTTATATGTCTTCATGAGCTCATATGATGTTCTTATGGTCATCATATGAGTATCCTGGTCTGGTGGAAGGTGTCCCTGCCCATGGCAGGGTGATTGGAACTAGATGATCTTAAAGGTCCCTTGCAATTCAAACCATTCTATGATCTGTGGCACTGGAATTTCTCAAAAGCAGAATTGTGCAGGAGCGCTTTAGATAGTGCATATTGTTTAGGTTCCTCTGTGCAGATAATGGAGTGGCATTTTGAAACAGTTTGTGAGGAGTTTTTTTGTGGTCAAGGAAAACAGACCAGCAGCTTAAATCTGTCCTTTAAAGCACACACTCACACACGTATTTCCCTTCTTAGCCCTGTCACTCCAAGAAGACAGTGAACTTTTAGATCAGTTTGCACTCACAGCCTGTGTCCTTGCTTAGGAGAATGAGAAGCAGCAGTTTGCAACCCAGCTGCTCCTGATCACATTAGGTAGTGACACCTGAGAGCATAGCCTGGCTGCTCAGAGATGCTTTGTCTGAATTAAGTCTTACACTGTAGTAAACCAGTGCTCCATGTTCATTGGGAACTAAAGTAATTGCAGTTTGATTTAGGTATAGAAGTAATTGAAGTATGTGCCTGCACTGAGTGCGCAAAGCAGTGGCTGGAGGGGGTTTGTGTTATCACGGGGAAGATGTCCTGAGCAAACATGTTATTTCATGGAAGTTTGACAGCTAATGCACCCAGAAGAATTGGATGCTTCCTACACACATAGCCTACATTGTCCACTGTGGAAACAAACTCTGCTTAATTGTGGTCAGGTTGCTGTGAGCAGGTATCCATAAGGTGGACTCATGCAGGCTGACTCTGCTGCCATCAATTTAAACCCTTAATTAGTTTGAATTGATTGCTCTCAAGTACCCTCATGTAGACAACCCTCAAATCAAAGAGATTAGCCTCCCGTTTAACTCCATTGAAAAAGCTAATTGGGAAGCAAATGAAAGGAAAACATGAAAAAGCAGGTTTTGAAGGGGAAAGCTTCTAAGCCCTGGTGAAAAAGAAATGACATCTAAGGTGAATTTGACATAGGTGGTGTAATACTGCGCCTGCATAGTAACATTGCATAGTATCACCTACCATTCGCATGGTTTCTGTATCTGCTATGTTTCACCAAGTCCCTCCTCCCAACAAAAAAAAGAAGTATTTGTCCCTTTAAAACACATTATCACTCCTGGTGAAATTGTCTATTTCTCCTTTTCTGATAATCGATATTCCTCAGATAATGCTGGAACTGGAAGCAAAGCTTTTCCTTTTCACAATGTTCAGCTCTACTGAGAAATTCTGATCTTCCAAGCTTCACATATGGCTCTTTCCCCTGATTTTGACTAGTCCCCTATTTCTAAGCACTCTGCCTTTTAGAGGAAATCCTGGGGTGGTGACCTTTGAATATTTATCAAGTGACATAAGGTAAGTGAATGTTGTAGCCTATGTGTGGAGGAAAGCTCTCTGTAGAAGCAGATTTGGTAATTATACAGCAAAGAGAACTTGTTTTCCTGCAATGTCAAATGATTCACACCTGGCCTATCCTCACTCTGCAGCATGCTAAATAATGCATGCATTTTTGAAAGGATATTAAAAAATGGCTGTAAAAAAATGGAACTGAGAGAGGAGCTCATCTAATGCACTGCATCAGGGAGAAAAAATATCAGTGAGTATAGATGGAAAAAATGGCTGTGTCAGCCCTCATGGCAATAACACAATTTCTTCATAATCTCCTGATACATGGAACAGGCACTTCCAAAGAGCAGCTGTCCTGACACTGCCTTGGAAATGAAAAGAGGCTGAAAAACAGTAGAGCCTGCTAGCTGTAATGTGCACAATACCTAAGCACTAGGAAATTATTTCAAAGCATGAAATGCAGCAGTGTGTGTGTGTTAGGGTGATGAAACAGCCAGCAAGGAGATGGCACCAAGTGGGCCTGGGGGAATGCTGATGCTGCAAGGGTTAAGAGCAGAGTGGTGCATTTCTACAAGGACCTACTGCAGAGTAATGGGTCCAAATCTCCCTTCACCACCACCTGAGTGATTGAAGAATTCTTCACCACCTTTTCCTTTGAGTCATGAGGGGTTTCTTTGCCTTGTGATTTCAGACTCCTAAGTCCAGTAAAACTACCTCTCTTGGAAAAACATGTGGGCAGGGAAATACCTCCTTCTTCCAAAATCAGCTTTAATGGGAAGGCAGCACGTCTACTTTATTGTGGTAAGTCTCAAAGGAGTGGGTGGTGTGGTAAGAACTACAGTGGGATCTCTTTCAGGCAGTGTGATGTATACCTCCAGAATCTTTGCTTTACATGTTGATACTTATTTTTGCTTTTTCCTCTTCTCAGCATTGTCCTTGCTAAGGTCTTGGCTAACAAACTTGTTTTAGGATGCCTCTGCAGCACCATGGGTCTTGGAATGATTTGCACCTCTCATTTCCCAGAGAGTAAAGAGGTTCCTCAGGGGTGCTCTTGCCTCTGCAGCAAGTTTAATACAGGCTGACTGGCCTTACTAACAGGCATTGTGATGGTAATGTTTGATTGTTAAGGACTGTGATGGCTACATAGAAGTGGGGCTGCAGCAGAAGATATTAAGATTAGGGCTTTGAAGGGCAAGTAAGGTGGAGAATGCTTGTAATAGGGCAATACATGGGTGGCTTTGTCAAAAGTAGCTGTTTTAGGAGGCTGGATCAATGCATGTAGTCAATAGCTGCTATGCATGTTTTATGAGCAATGCCTCCCAACTAACAGGTAGATTTGTAGGCTGCTGTTTCAGTTTTTTAGGAAACTTGGCTCTCCTGTCAGGTATGATCCTCTCATGCCTGGAGCTGTAAAAACATAATCATGCTAGCTCATAAGAGTCTCTGATCATGCTCTGTCTCACAGCAGGACTGTAAGAGAAGGAACAATGAAAAGAGAAAGAGGGCTTCTCAGTCTCCAAACACACCAGCCTGTAACACTGAGGCTGCCTCTCATGATTCCAACATAACGAATTGCTAAATAGGACAAATTGTGCCTTCCTGGTTTTGGTACCAATCCTGGGAACATCTGCTACTCTCCACTGAATGAATGCCAGTGTTCCTGTTTGCTAAGTATCCCATGTCCTGTATGGCATATATGCATTCTATAGAGTTTATCCTGGAAAGGAGATGAAAAATGTAACTGGTCTGGTCTGTAGTGTAATCAAGGTTTATAAGTAGCTGTGCATTTTTAATGCATATGAAGTAATAAGAGCTGTACATAAAGGCAGAGACATGACTTTGAATGGTTGTTCTTGCCAGTTCTCCACAGGGTATTATCGGAGCACCATTTCAGTAGCAGGGTTACAAGACTGCATCTTTGAATGGAAGACAATGATTTGTCTTTGGTCTAGTTAAGGCCACAAGCATCCTGTGCTTGAGGGCCTGCTCAGCTTCTCTTACCTAACTTTTAAAGAAGCTCAGCTGGTCAGACCAAATTGCTAATCACAAGATGTTTTGTAACAAATCCTTTTATTTCATTCCCATAGCCAACAACTTCAAAGCCAGTAGTTAAAACAAATATAAGAATCAAGGTGCTTGTGATCAAAGCAGAGAGGAAACATCAGCAGAGGAGGGATCTGTAACCCTCTGGCCTGGGGTACTGCTTGGCAGAGAAGAATTTTTCTGCCCTTTCTCTTCATAAACAGTTTCTAGTGTATTAAATCTTTTTTTCAGAGTTTGCTTTTTCCTGAGCATCCCACTTTCTCCTTTTGTAGTGAGTTGCTAGAGAGATGACTTTTCCCTTAGTAGCTGCATCTGAATTTCCTAAGGTTAGGGAAACCGGTGCTTCTGGGGAATTATTGAATTCCAGTTATTTGGTGATGCTTCTTCCTGCTTCTTCAAGCCTTGCAGGATGACTAAGGCATATATTGCTTTATTTTCAAGAACATTTAGGTCACTGATTTGCCTGCTAGCCTGGCAATGTTTTACTTTCAAATTGTATATGAACAAGTGCAGAGATCTGTGAGTATAATAAAATAAGTGTGAAAGAGACTAAGGTTCATCACAGGATTTCTTGCAAGTTAATTGTTGGAAGCACTGGCATACAATCTGGCTTGCTTATCAAATTAAAATGGTTGAAACAAGAGGGAGCATTGTGTCTCAATTCGGTCAGATTTGTCTTAAGAAGTTTGTGTCAGAAATGTAAGTAGAAAGAAGTAAATGCAAACAGCTGGTATCTTGCCATTTTGTGACCTGCCTTAAATGATCTGTTTGGAGAATCCTGTTGACATTGATGGGAAAGGTCTGGAATGTGCTGCTTTGCTGGTTGCTGCTTGATGCATCCCTTGTGGTGCCTCCTGTGGCCTAAAGGAAGTTTTGGTGCAGCAGTTACAATTTGGGGAACAAATATTGATTATTTGATGGCCAAAACATGCCAGATACTTTCTGGTTTTGCACTGATTTCTCCTATTCTCTTCTTTGCCTTTATGTATTCAGTGATACATGTTTCAGAGTAGCTGTAGTATCAAAACTGTTAATTTTCTGCCACTCAGCACGTGTGCTGATATACACTGCGTATATGCCCCTTTGGAGCCCTGGCATCCTGCTTCACTCAAGTGTTTCCTGTGAGAGAGCTGAGCCTGCCTGCGTGGCCCTGGCTTGTTTCTATTTGGCCTGAGAAGCTAATCTTCACCATTATTGTCACCAATTCAAGCCCATCCAACTAGCTGGCTTTGAGAATATTTGAAATACTGCTGCCACTGTTTCAGAGACCCAGATGTACTAGCTTGAAACATTTATGCTATTAAAAGAGCTGTGAGAAATTCTGTATGAGGCTCGTGTTGACTTTGCAGCCAAGATTTCACCCTTTCATTGGAAGACTAGCTTTCAAACTTCTGATCAAACCATGAACTAACAGATTTATTTCTCTCACCCCCCAAAATGTAATTTGCAAATATAATCCTCAACCCAAGACCCAGACTGCAATTGCTGCTGATTGGAATGGTGTGAGGGAAATCAAGCGGTATCATTCTTTATTTGATATCATTAAATGAAATGCCAGCATTAGTTCAAATAGCCTCCAAATGCCGCAGGTTTATACCTTAAGTGGGTTATTCACTAACTGTTCTTTGGTATTTCCCTGAGGGTGGAAAGGACTTTAGTCAAAGGAGAAGAAACAATGGTCTGATCAATCACAGACTTCTTGAATTGCAAATGAGAATCAGCAACCAGCTTGGAAAATATGTTCCCACAAACCTCTAATGCTGGTCTGTTGAGCTTCCTGCAGCCCTCTAATGTCATTCTCATATGACTCTTTTCATAATGTGCATGCTGAAATCTTTCTCACTTTCAGTTTTTGTTGGGTTTTTCTATACTGCTTGTAAGCAAATGTGAGAATGTGTGAAACTGTATGTAATTCATCCAGTAAAATGGTGCTTTTTGACTTGTAGATGCTCTGGAAACAGATGCTCTACCTTCCTATCAGCACAATCACTGACAGAACCCCTAGCAGAAAGTCTTCACTGCACTGGAATACAAGCAGTTACTGTCTTTTATATTATGATAAGAAACTAGTAATGGTCTAAGGAATGGTGCTAAGCTGCTGGTGTAGTCAAGTGCCTAGTGTTTTTACAACTATTAGAACATAAATATGCGGCTGGGTATCATCTCTCCTCATCTACTGGTGAACACCAGTGCAGCTTAACTAGGATCTTAACACTTTAGTATTATTGAGGCCTCTCTGACATAGCTGTCATGCTAGGAGCTGCCAGAAGGGACTGCCTTTGCTGCTGCAGAGAGATGCTGCTGGGAACATCTGCAGCTCCCCATGGTCTTCTCTTCCATTCCAGGGAATTCTCAGATGTTCCAGGCACAGAACTACAAATAATGCCTTGATCCCCCAAGGTTTTCTTTTTGCCATCTGAGAAATCGTTTAACAAGTTTCTGCCATGCATTTGAAACAGAAGCACTCAGTGAGTTGTGGGAATGTTCCCCCCTTGGCTTCGCTCTCATGATCACATTGAGACTGAATGCCTTCTTTAAAAATAGGCTTCAGACAAACCAAAGCCATTGAAGTCTTACCTGGATTCCTGGTGGGAATGTAAAGGACTGGAAGAGATAGGATAACCTAATCTTTTCTTCTGTCTGTAAGCTGAAAAACTTGATGTAATGTTGGGTGAGTTGCTGCTCCTGAGCATGGCAAGCTTTGTTCCATGGTGCTTTTTAGTTAGAGATGTGCTGCTGACGATTTCAATTCTGTTGGGATCTGGCTGTTGGAAAGGGCTAACATGTTTTATTACCCTGGCCTGGATAAGAGCGTGTCTAAATAGAAAGCCAGTTGGGAAAAGACTGTCCCATGTCCTTTATTTTTTGTTCAAAATATTTGACAAAATTGGGTTCTATTATTGACTCATTATATCTTTATTTATTGGTGAGATAGGAGCAAGTAAGTTATGTGTAAAGTGATTTTAGTTGCCTGTCCTTAAGACTGTTTTTGTACAGGTGTCTGCTGTATGCAAACATAGAAGAACTTGCAGGCTGCTAAGCTTTCAAAATCTTAATGTAAATACGTTACATATGTAGGACTAGTGGACATTTTCCAGGCCAAATGCTTATCTGAATGTGATTAACTGGTTAATTAGGTAAGAATCAATTGCTATTGGTCTGAGGCAAGCCTGTGCCATGCGCGTTTGGTTTGCAGGGGATATTTTGGCATGGCACTTCTACTCTTTGTACGGAAGTATCTCCGTCTGAACTGGCAGCTGGTGTTCTGTTTTTGGATATGGGCAATAAGCACTTGTAAGGAACAATTTCCTTGATTAATTTTAGGCAATTACCTTAGAAAAATACTCCATGATCCAGTAGCACCTATCCCTATGTAAAGTAAACCCAGACTGCCAGTTTACACAGCAAAACCTGTATGGATGAATTCTGCCTCTGACATCTGGTGAGACGAGTAGTTCTAATCTTTTGCCCAGGAGCATAGGAGATTGTGCCCAGAGAAGGAGTCAGGTTCCCAAGGAATGTGTTTTTTATATGGAAATAGCAACAATGCTGGTGCCAAGAGGCTTGTTTCAGGCTGGGTTAACTTTTTTTTCCCTAGTTCATTCATGGTTGAGACCAAAAATGGTGATATCTGGGATGGTTTTGTGTAGTTTGAGCTCTGTCCCTCTTATCCATCTTGCTCAAATGTCAAACTGTGCAGCAGTTCTTTCTGAGTGGGAGAAAGGCATCTGGTTGTGTTGTGTATAGTGATCACTTGACACTTAGCTCCTTGCCAAGTAACGTAATCAGTCATTGCAAGCAAAGCTGCATGGGTATGTGCTCATTCATCCAGTTTACTTCAGTGTTCAGTTGAAGAAAACAAGGGGTAATATGCCATTAGGGAAATTGTGTAACCTGGCAGTTAATGCTGTTGCTCATACAGAGTATCTTGTGCCTTAATCTTAACGCTTCTTATAGACTATATAGCTAGCCCCAAACTTTGAGTTTTATTTTAATGGTCTTTAACCTTCTTGTGTAAATACAGCTCATAAATAATCACAATATGAACATACAGAGAGAGGATTGAAACTTCTGCATTAATATCAACTTTTGGTACAACACAGTGTAGCATTAATGTCATGTACTCTAGTCAGGGCCCTGACATATCTGGACATGGCAGCATGACTTTTATAACCTTGTTACAAAAAGCAATTAGGGGCAACATCCAGCTCTGCAGCTATGCATCACATGGAGATGTAAGGAGCTTCCAACAGTGAATTTAATTAGCAGCAAACACGGAGTGCTCAGTGACCTGCAGTGCAGATAACACAGCTCCTGTCCTTCAATATCAGTCTCTTTCTATGAAAGGGTGCCTAAACTGCTCCAGTGATGGACCTATGCGTCACTGACAGGCTTCCAAGGGGCTATGGTTGGAAACTTCCAACCTGGAAAGCTGAGTTGGGAAATGCAATGCTTGTAAATCCAATCCTGTACCAGACAGCACCATGGGCAGCTTTAAAATGCTGAGGAATAATCCAGGAGGAACATTACTGGACATTTCTCAAGAAGGTACAGATCAGATTTGGGCAATCAAAGCTGCACTGCACGAGGTAATAAAATGATGCTTCATATGTGTTAGTGCATAAAGGTAAGGAGAGTCATGACATACAGCTTTATATGAAAGAGAGCCTTGAGGACTTGTATTGGCTGTGATGAAGGAATTCCGTATTTGACATTGAGGGGGATATTAATAGTGAATTAAGCCAGACCTCGTTTTGTTAAGGTTTGCAGGGCTAAATTCCAATCCTCTGAAGTGTCTGAGGTTACGGAAGAAAGTTGTTACTTACTCTGCACCTCTCAAACCAAAAGAACTAATAATTGAAGCCATGCTCAACTGTGAAGTAAATGAAGAGGTGAGACATACTTTTGCAGGATGGGAAAGGTGTGAGCATCAATAACAGAGTGTTATAGCAGCTGGCCTTTACTGCAGATACAGAGCTGATGCAAGTGCACTTACACCTGATCTAGCTGAGGTGGAAGGGCCCCAAGCTTTTCCCAGCTGAATGTCCCTAGCCAGCACAAACCCAATTGAGAACATCTGGGACACTGACCAGGCACTGTCTTCTAACAGGTAGGGTCTTTGGAGTTGTAGGTTGTGTTATCTATCCCCAGAGAATTGCTGAATTCAAGGCTCTGGGCCTGCTTTGGAGAGCTTCATGGCATCTCCACTCCATAAAGCAGCCTAATGGTGTTTGCCCTGCTCTACAAGGGGCTGGGTGGCCACACAAGAAAATGACTCTTGGTGTTTTTGTGGTCCTATGGAGGAGCAATGCCTCTCATGAGAAGAGCTGCTTTCATTTTGCTGCTGGCTTTCTCTCCTAGTATGTGCTGTATACTTGTGCTGAATGCTTGTTGGGCTTCACAGTGTTTTCTGCCTACTTAAATCTGCTTACATCCCTTTCCCCACCTGAGTGTGCCTAGTCCCTGACTTAAGGAGCAATTTCTGCTATGATGGTCTTGAGACACTTGCAGGGGATTACTTGCAGGTGGCTAACTTTAACCTGAGTTTGACCTAGAATAAGAGCAGAGATTCTGAGGATTGTTCTTGAGTGTGACCTAAAATCTTCAAGCAAGATGTACAGGAGAAGACGGAACTGAGCTATAGATGCACAAGAAACAAAAGGAATAGGTTTTCAAGCAATGTATTATTAATTTATTATTTAATGAATATTTTGGTAATAAGCAGGTTCCCTAATTCTCATCTAAGCTGACTTCCATCAGAATTACTGCCAAGAATAGCTACCTCTCGGAAATGTAATCCAGGCCACTCCTATCATGATATTCAGACATTCTGAGGCTTAGACCTCTCCATCAGCCTGAGGGCAAAGCAGCTGTGTTTGAGGCCATAGCCGTAGAGCGCTTCAGATCTATCAGTTCACCTTCATCCTTTTTGCACCACATCAGGAAAACAGAACAGTTGCAAACTTCTCAGTGTAATTTTTAGCTCTGTGCTGCAGCCAGCAAGTGAAAAGTATGAGACAGCCTCGCAAAATGCTGCTGGGTCCAAACATTAAACTTGGGAACTAAATGCAAGGAGGAGGGCACTGGCATGTTTGTAGAAGCTCTCCAAGTCTTTGTCCCGCAATAGGTTTGTTCTGTGATGTTGAGTGAGTAACTTCAGTTCCTTGGCTTCATATCCATCTGTAAAGGCACAGTCACAAGCCTTCGTCTGCTTAATGCGTCTGGGGTGAATATTGCTCTTCTGAAGCTTGCTCTGTGCTCTGAACTGCCCTTGAGGAAGATGTATGGGCACCTGACAGAGGAGAAATGGGCAGCGAGGCATCTCTTGTTTGGTTTTAGTAGCACTTGGCTGGACTTATCTGTCTCCCAGTGGCAGGAGGTGTTTGCAAATACATATGCGTGTGAGTGCTGGGATAAGGTGTGTCCTGCACCATATGGAACGTGCAGATGTATGTTGGCAGGTGTGAACTGTGTAACTATATTTGCGCGCAATGAGGATGGGTTTGGAAGAAGAAGGAGGCTGCTGAGAACTCTGGCTAGGTACTGGCTTTTCTTGTAATGTATTACTTTAATTTACATTCACTTTACAGCCAGTGCACATGAGAATTATTTTGAAGGTTTAATTTGCTAGCTGCTGAAAGCAATAAGGTGGCTATCAACATAGAAGAAATAGCTTGGCTGCTTGTTAATGCTCTTGGGCTGTACTGTAAGTACTCCAGGCAGCTCTAATGCCAGAGGAGCAAATAAAGCATTGTTGCTTTTAGAATCGTATGTTTTATTGTATCAATAGTTTCTAGATATTTACACGTAAGGTATTTTCTGCAGCAGCTAGTAGGGGGAATTGCTGGAGTTTCTCAAACATTCAGGTGGAAAAGCTGTTAAACCACCTAGAAAACATAACATTTGGTCTCTTATTAGTATCAAAAACTTCATTACATTTATTATGTTTGGATTAGTGATAATTTTCTGGCCATTTTGGTCAGCAGAAACTGTACTCAACTGCCTATATTTATACTGGGAATTTAATTTCTTAGGACGGCAAGATTTGATTTTATCTGCTCTAAGCAACCATCTGGAGTAAGTTTATTTGTGTTACGTGGCTTGCATGTATTTATACTTCAGCCTGAGATCCCTTGAATCCTCTGCGTTTTTACATATCGTATAAATGACATTTGCTTGCAACACAGTGGAGTGATTACAGCGAATACTAAAATGGCAACATTCTGCAGTAAAAAAATTACAATATGAAATGAACATTCATTTCCAACAAAGTGCAAATTTATACTATTTAGTGAAATGCATTCACTGTGCAGCAAAATATTTCTCGTGCCTATTGAAATACAATTACGAAGCACTGAAACTTATAATATTTAACAGAGGCATTCTGTTACACAGTAGAAATTGTGTCATGTTTGTTAAAATGGTATTTGGTGAGTGAAATAAACATGGTCTGTGCACATGTTTATTTCTCTATACAGATCAAATTAAAAAATTATATCATGGCATCAATCTGCTATAGATCAGAAGTCTCATACCTGGGCTTATTCAGTATCAGACATGTTCAACCATGCAGTCATTAACTGTTTCCCTGTGGCTGAGAAGCTGCCTTCCTCAGGAGGAATATGTGGGGACATGGCTTGTCAGTGGCTGTGATTTGGGATAGTAATTTTTGGAGTAGATCCCATGTGGCAGATGAGCAAATGCTGTTAGCTGGTAGGTTAACTTTCTTACCCATCAGCATGAGGTTGGTGGGGCCAGGAGACATTGATGCATCTATTACAAACAGAAAGAGAGATTGACCAAGAGGGTGCTTTACAGGCAAAGTGGCCCCCATGTGAATAGTTATGCACAAGGTCTCTCTAAGCAGTAACAGAGATCTCTGGATAGACATTATTTCACTGGTGTCTGAATAGAATGTATTCGTGGTGCTTGGCAATAAAACCTTATTGCCCCCATGCTGGACTTGTTTTCTTGCACAAAGACTACAGCAAAGAATGGTTGTGACGAAATTATAGCTGGGAACTACGTTATTCACACAGGTGCTGGAGATGGCGATTGCAGAAGAAAAAGCATTTGTTCCAAGCCCAGTACCATTCACTGCCATGAGACAAATGCTGGTGACACAAATGCATTTGTTGTCTCACAACTTTGCTTTCTGTGGACATATACTGAGAAAGTGTGTATATTTTGTTGGACAGATTCGGGAATATCTGTAATAGTATTATGCCTGGCAATTTCACTGATTCGTTAGGCCATCATTGTGCAAATGAAATACAGGGTTTCTGGCTTGGGGTTGTTCTGGACAGCCGTCAACCATATCAAAAGCAATTTTCCCTTTGTTTGCATGCAGTTTGTCTTTGACTGTCCTCAGCTCTTCTGTAAAGCTTTGGTTGGAGAAAAACCTGGAGATAGCCCCAGCCATCAGGCTGTGCTGGCACCACAACTCCATCACCATTTGGGTGACATGATTTAGCGTGAGGTGTCCCTGCCCATGGCAGGGGGGTTGGAACTGGATGATCTTAAGGTCCTTTCCAACCCAAACCATTCTGTGATTCTATGATTCATCCCTCGCTGGTGCTGGTGCTGAGACTTCCTGGTGCAATCTGGGGGCTTCCTGGGGGTGACATGAATTACTGCAATCCTGGTGCCGTTCTGATTGATTCCAAAACCTGAGCACCTCAGAGCAATGCACCTCAGGCTCTGGAGAGCACTGGAGGGTGATTTAAGATCTCATTAGCAGGTGGTAGTAGGCAGACATTTACTCATGTTGTTGGGGTGAAGAACTGTGCTCTGGAATTGCTGGTGTTAAATTAACATATTTATTTGCCTATTACCAATGTGACAATCCTCACCCTTCCACAGACCCCAAAGAACAGGCAGGCTCTCACTCCACGAAAAAAGATTAAACACCCCAAATTATGATGCTGATCATCAAATACTGCAAGATGCCTTTTATCAGTGCAGATTCTGACCTGCTTTTGCTTTGTAGCTGGCTGGAGATAACCACTTATCATGGTTTACACGCCTGTTTCTATTCCATAAACGTAAGGAGACATGACTCTCTTGGGCTAATAATTGATCTGTCCATTTCTGTCTTCATCTCAGCCAAGGAAGTTGTTACATAAAATAAATGTGGTAAAGATGAAGCTGGCCATTCCCTGTCTCCTTTTTGAAGGCTATGAGCTCATTATGTTGACAAATAAAATGTTAAGGCTTGATATTATGAAATAACAAAATCCAATTTCCTGTTGCCCTTTTCATTTCAAAAGAGGAAAACTTGCTATTTATTCCCACCAAAATGATGGCTCAAATTGAACGGGCAAGAGGTTCATAAAGCTGCCTGGGTTAACGTGTGGATTTGCCATTACTGCTTTTCTCCAAGCTGCCTGTATGCTGCACAGAGCAGCTTGCCAGAGCTCCCCCACGTAGCCTTTAGGCCCAGATGCACAAAGATATTTGCTGTCTGCTTTCAGTTAATTTTCCATTTCATCTCAGTCCCTAGCTATTTTCCTGGGTGGCTCTGGCATGTATATTCATTATATAGTCTCAATAGTGCTGGTCTTAAGGCTCAGTGACTTTGTTGGCTTTCTCCTTTTATAGATCATGAGCAATGTGTAGTGAGGGACAAGTGGAGGAGTCTGGGGAGGCAACTGGGATGGAGCTAATAAATGGTAAAGGAAGGGTCTGGGGGAAAGCAGTAGGAAGTGAAGGAGCTGTGCCTAAAGAAAGCAGGGCAGGGGAGGGAAGAGGATAGGCTGGGAGGAGGGCACATGGTGGCAAAGGAGAGTGAGAGACCCCAAGAGGGTGTGTGGTATCCAGGGAATTGAGAGCTGGAAAGAGGAAAGGAGTGGGGAGGAGCAAAAAAACAGGAGAAAAAGCTAATTTGAAGAAAGGCAAATCTATGAGGGAAGTGGGAAGAAGTGAGGAAGAGAAACTGATGCAGAGGCTGTGCATGGATTTGGCATTTCCAACCTGAATGTCCGCAGCTGGCAAAGACAGGGCTGCAGAAGGAGGGCAGGGGCATGACGAAACCTGCTCACAGAGCAATGGGAGAAGAGCAGCGCCATTGCAGAGCCCTTCTGTACTTTACCCTCTCTGGCTCTGCCGTCCCCCACCCGGCTTGCAGCTAAATTTATTCTGTTCCTAGTACTGTCTCTGTGCTGAACAAACCAGCACTGTACAAATTAAGAGGACAAGATGTTCAGAAGTGGCAAATTCACACTTTTTTTTTGTTGTTTTCCTAGCACATAAAAGCAAATTTAGATTGGTGGTGGGGAGGGCAACCAAACTTGGGGGGAAACTGCACAAAAAAGCATTTCAGTGCTCAAAGAGCCCAGCTCAACATATCAAAGAGCCTTATAAATGAATCCTACAATTAACAAGGTGGGTTGCAGCAGTACGGATGCTAATAATAAATGGCAAGTTTCCTCCTGTAGAGATCTGAGCAAAAACACACATTGTCTTGGGACAGGTCCTTCTTTTGTTAAGATGATTACTGTTTCTGCAAATACAGAACAGAATTTCCTAGCAATATTTGACCACTGTGTCCTCAGTTCCTCTGGGTCAGATGACATTTAGCATCCTCTCTGTCCCTATTTTGGTTCTCCGTTGAAATGGGTTTTCTGGCATGGGTGCAATAGCTGCGAAGAGAAGCAATGCAGTGGGAAACCTGACAGCAACTCAGGGCTTGGTGGTTGCTTGGGAGGGAGCTGGCTCTCATTTGTGAGCAGTTCTGTGGAAATGAAGAACAGAAGCAAATGTGTTCTTTAACCTAAGCTCTCCTCCAAGAAATGCCAAGGAGAACACATCTGGTTGTTTCCTACAAGGCACTCACAGGGCCCAGATTTCTAAAGTTATGCAAGAGCCTCAAGATATAGATTGGAAAGAAAATCTCCTCTGGGCTGAAAGTGCCTGGTTTCCTAATTCCTCAAGCCAAAAGGACTTCTGCTTCTAACTGCTGCTGTAAATTCAGGCTTGGAGATCAGCCTCCTGCCTCTGTGCCAAAGCTGTGGAAGGCTCTGCTCCTCTCTTCCCTTCTCTGTGCCTCAGTAAGAGTTGGTTTTCTTTCTTTTGGTGCAATGGTTAACAATTCAAAGAGAGGGGAAATGACCTGAATATGCTACTGCCAATTGCTAGGTTTAATAAAAAATATACTTTTGACCTTATTTTTCCAAGAAAAGTGGCTTCTCAGAGGAAATGGTTTAGAGTTCTTTTAAGGGGGATGAAGGCTGCAGAAGCCCAGACCCATTTACCATGTGAAATCCAGCGAGGTTCACTGAAGAAGGGGGAAAAAATCAAAACCTCAAAGTTTCACATTGAGACTTGCAATTCAATTCTGCTTAAACTGGAAACGCCACTTTCTTTCTACCCATTCCAAACACGTGCAAGAGTTCACTTTGCACTTCCAAGGTGTTGTTCTCTTGGCTTTCTCTGCCACCTCCAGTGGCATCTTTCCTTAGATCAAAAAGAAGCTAAGAAGAAAGGAGACCTGGAATTAGAATTTCAAGTCCCTTTTCCTGGTTTTTCCATGCAAGGGAAGTGCTGAGCATCGATACTCTCCCTGTGACAAACAAGATCTCTCGTGTCAATGTAGTAAATGCAGAGATGCAATACGGTGTCAGAAACCCAGCCCGAGACTCTCCTGCAAAATAATTACACTTCACGAAAATGCTAATCTCATGTTAAGGAGACCCCCTGCAATCTTTGTGCTCTCAGTCATATTAGAAACTCATTTATAATTAATGACAACTGTAATTCCACTGCCTTTGCATAAGAGAGATCTTTAGCTAACTCCTAAGAAGGGTGTGAAAGAAATGAGAGACAGGTTTAATGGCTGCTTTGCCATGTTAATAATAAGTGCCTCTTACTCATAAGTACCTGGAAGCATAGAATATATGAGCAAGAAAATAATCTTTGTACATAGAACATTCATATTAAACTAGAAGGATCTTATTTGTGTAAAACCATGAGTGTATTCCAGGTGGCATAATGTTTGATAACTGTATTTTGCCTTTAGAGAGGTACTGAAGTTAATATTTGACCAGGATTTGGCAGGTTACAGAGTCCATATTTAATATAGGGATGTTTGCAGGATGGATGTTGTTAAAGAGCCTGTTAGATGTAGGTTAGTTTAACATAGATATTTTTTGTTGTTATTCTTGCTGCCTTCTGTTCTTTTTTTCCCCTCCAAGATTTACCAAATAAATAGGTCCCTAATGTGTCTCCATTCTTCAACAGCATTAAAAAATCTGGGCCTGATTAATTAAAATCTCATTATCCATCATAATTGCAGTAGGTATGCAAAACTCTAAGATTTATTATTCAAGGAATTAATGCATTTCTAGAACTCTTTGGGGTTCATACAAGAGTTGGAAATGAACACTGTATAATAATTTCTTTCAGGAAAGCTAATTAAGTCAGTTCATTTATTCAGTTATCTAAGCCTGGTCTAATCCCATATACCACTAAAACCCTGTGATGCTCTCAACTTCATTACTGACTTGAATTCATATGAAGGCACAAACAGAAAGTGGTCCTTCCATAGTAATGCATGGGAGGTGCCAGGCCCGAGGTGCAGAGGGTAAATCCATGCCTGCCGAGCTGCCTTTTGCTTCCAACCAACAGTTTGGACTCCTTATAACAGGAAAGTACCTTTGGTCCTGCTGGAGTCTCTTAGGATAAACACAGCTAAAGCTTCCTATATTGTAGCTTGCCTTTGAACCCAAAGGGGTCCGGGAGGGAAGAAGAGGGTTTGCAGGCAAGCTGCAATCACAACTGTTGTTACAGTTGGCATTTACTTTGCACAAAGGGTCTACATATGTTGTGGGAAAAGAATGGTCCTTGTGGTCATCCTTATCCCTTTCTGCTTCTCTGCCTCATGCCAAATATTGGTGAGTATACACAAACAAGAAAAGACTCCACTTGTCAATAAACAAAGGGTATTTGTTCAAGATGAGGATTAAATTTGAGTCCATCTGACAGCTCTCTGTTTGAGGATGTTTACTGTGAGGGTGGGGAAAAGGCCATGATATCTGTTGTCTGCTGTGTCTTGTTGGAAAGGCTATTGGTTACTTTTAAAACATAAAATAGTTTTTCAAAAAGCAAAGAAACAAATGATCCTGATTGTCTCCCTCTAATTCTGGGCACTTTTTTACTTTATGAATATTATGAGATAGTAAAGATGAGAAGATGAGTACTTGATGTTTACAAGACAAGACTGTCCATCGTCGGCAATCTCATGCAGAAGGTGAAGTGGTTGAATTTATTGGGTATTTTAGGTCAGGTGTTTTAATATGCTGGTTTAATAGATCTAAGAATTATGTACAACATATGTGAGTTTTTATTCCTTCCATTATGGTCCCACTCTGCTTTCCCCCAGAACTTCCTACTATAGGCAGTTGAATAAGGGCTGAATTCTCCTTGCCTGGCAGTGCCACAACAGACTGGCAGCTTCCCAGTGCCTACAGACTTATTTAACTGCTCACTTGGAAACGGAGGTTGACTGAAATTGAGCTCCAGGAAACCAGTCTTGGTATATACCATTTGGAATCGATACTAGGTATCTGAGTTGAACCTGTACGGGGAAAGCTCTGAAGACCTCCGACCTCATGCAAACTGGCCATGCTAGGCTCCTATTTGATTTCTTTTCATGAAAAGATGCCATAAGATTAATATTTACGTCTGTAGCTTTTTAAGTGTGTTATATGGTGCTGCTTCAGGAAATCAAAAGGAAAAGCAAGTAGCAGTTCTGGAGAAACAGCATGAGTGTGTTGCATTTGGTAAAGGAGATCTACGGAAAGCTTCTGTTTTGCCAAGGAGGACTGAGAAAGCTTTTCAGCCCTTATATTGGTGTAGTAAGGGAATTATTTATTAGCAAGCTGATATAATAGGGCAGTTGGTGTTCTGAGTAAACAGAGTTATGATTTTATGGTTTGCATGTGAGTCTGCAGACCCCCTTTCTGATGGCACAGCCTCACCAGATAGACAAAGTGATGATGGCCTTCTAAAATTCTTAATATTTCTTTTTGGCTATGCACACCTTCTTCATAATTCTACATCCAGTTCCTTTTTTGCAGCCCTGGATGCTATAGCTTTTGATGAACCAGGTTTGAGGTTTTTTCTCTTCCATTTTGTAAAGAATCTCCTTTATTAGATGCTAGCACCAATTGATTATCCTGCTTTATTGCATCTTCTAAGAAGACGCAGCCAATTAATCCCCTCTGCCTTTCTAAGGGTGAGCAAACCATGTAGACTCCTAACAGTGCCACCACAGCATGTTGTTCCTTTGTTACTAAGGCAGCAATTAACAAGTTTCTAATGGAACAAAAGCTCCCAGAGCCAAGCACAGCATGATAATAGGAAGGTGTCTACTTCTTTTCTTCTCAGTGTGGCCAGATCTTCTATAACCCTTCCTCCCTTCCCCCTATGGGTTGAACCCCTCTGTCAAGGTGCTCACTGGGGCATTTTTATTCCTTCACTATCTGCTGCAGTGCATTAAAAACCATGATGTTTACGCATGTTTGGTTATGATTCAGATTCCAAATCATAAATCTGAGCCACAGTCCTGCTAAAAGCAAGAGGTGTTTTAATGGTAGTAAAGGGGAAAAATGATCTTTTCTTACCAAGATGGTAAGAAAAAATCTCTGTGGTGCCATTGATTTCTGCACTGTCAGGTTTTGCTGATGGAGTCATTGTTTTATGAAGTGATTCTTTCAGTTTTTAATGTCATGTTTATGCGAATGACAACACAGCAAGAGAAAGGGAGGCCAAGAAGGAGACTTGTCATCTTTCCAAAATCATCTAGATGACTATTTTCTTAAATAAAGGTCTCAGTTGGAAAATAATTGCATCTGTGCATAAGATTAATAATAGCTGAGTAATTTGCTATTGTTTTTCATTAAGAGAGCTGGTTTTTAGTTGAGCTATTTACAAATCCAAAAAGGTGCCTCCTGAAATTCTGGCTATTTTAAAGGTAAAGGAGATGTCCTTTGATATGTTATGGAATGCAAAACACATCTTTTCCCCCAGTTGACTTCAATCTCTCTGGGCTTAGTTTTATGTTTTGGTGCATGCTAGGTATTTTTTAGGTCTGAAAGAAGCAGGGCTTGAATCTGTGTTACTGGGAAGCCCTAGTGTCCTGATTTACTCTTAAATACCCCTTCTGCATGGGGAAAGGATGGGCTGGTGGATGGCTGGCTAGGAGAAAGGCTGGTACAGGGGTTAGCTCTCCTAAGTAATGGAGCAACCCTAGGGTAGATCACTAAACTCCTCTGTATAAACCATGAAAGATAATACGATTGTCCCTTGTCCTTTTTGGAAATGGAAACTTAAGAAGGCTCGATCAGTCTCCCACTGAGTGGCTGGACAGTGTCTGCCTTGGTCTTGGAAGGTAGGACTAAGAAGGAAGAGAACTTGCCAGTTTGGGAGAAAATGAATGTATTTGTGGTCATTAACTTTCCCAGTAGAAAGTAATGTTTCTGTCTAGAAAATGCTGTGCTTCAATTTTTAAGGATAAGGTGTTGCAGGAGATGCACGTAGGTGTTTGTGGTATAGGCCATAATCCTTGTCCTTCGGAAGAGCCTGTAACTGTGAGAGACCTACACTAAAACTGGAAACCACGTCAAATGTGGCTGATTCTAGGCTGTGCTGAACTTAGATCATGTTGGGAAGCTGTGAAAAGAATCTGTCCTGAGCTTTGAGGAGAGATTTCAGAGTAAAGGTTTGCATGAACGTGTGCTGAATTTATGCATCTCCACTTATACCTGCATCTGAAAAGGTGCTGCTTTGGTGGTTTCTGTTTTATTTCTCAAGGAAGTCTTGTTACGAGCTGGTGTAAATCCTCAGTACCCCTGGTTTCCTTTCTTCCTTTAATAAATATTTTAAACTAGAAAATAGTAATTGACTCTAAAGAATTTGGCAAAAACTTTGGCTTGCGAACTTTGATAAGATTTAGGTTCATTATAGAAGCTTGAGACTTGAATCTCATTTCTCACAGTTCATTAAAAATGTAATGGATGGGCTGCTATCTGTCAATACAACTAGTCCAGTGGTGGGGGGGGAAACAGGCACTCATTTCTTTTGGATAGTAATGTCCTCTGTGTTGGACTCTTGTCTTCATCAACAAGTGCTGTATCAGTATAAAGGGAATAAAGTGCAAGAATATGTCTTGCACTTAAGTGCTATCACTTTGGAGTGATGCTTGAAATACTTTAGCAGTCATGTAGCTGCAGCAAACAAAATGTTAGTACAGTGAGAGACTAGAAGAAAACATTAGGTATAATCACACCCTTGTAAAACAACTGATAATACATCTTCATTGGGAACTGAAGCTGCGTCATCTCCAAAGTAGCAGAGTACTACAGAATGAGAAAGATGTGAATTTTAAATGGAAATTTTCTGCTTGTCTTTAGCCTTAGGGGTGGAAAAGTCAATTTTAAGCCGGAGATGTATCAGTGAGTGTGAGTAGAAATATGAGTAATGGAGAACATAGGCTTCTGCCTGCCCTTGCTCATAAGGTATTAAGAGGGAGTCAATTATCCTGGAGGACAACAAATTGAAATTGAGAGGAACAGTCTGCACCATTAATCAGTGTGACTCTCCAGGGCTCTATATGCAAGTCTGAAGGGGAATAACCTTTTATATAGGTGAGCAGATTTATCTGGCCATGTAAACTGTTTATTCTGTGATGCTGCATACCCATGTTTTTCAGCCCTAAGAACTCTTCCTCCCTGCAGTAATTGGGTCTTCTTGTTCCTGTGCTGATCTAGAGTGTCAAGTGGAAATATAACTTCAGACCATCATGGTGACAGGGCAGCAAAAGCCTGTGATCAGGCTAGCCTTCCCCTTAAGCTCATGTGGGATGTATGGAAGTCAAGCAAGCTGGCTTGCCATGAAACATGCATGCCAACACATGCTCTGCAGCTAAACACATCTCCTTGAGTGTCTCCTTGAGAGTCCCCTTGTCTTCTGTGCAAGGAGAATTGAATTGGGTCCCACATCCACAAATCCAATAGACCTCTGCTGACTTACTGAGCTATGCAGATGGGAGGTGTGAGCCCATGGGTCATTTGAATGAGGTGTTTCCCTTTCAGTAGCAGTGTTTGAGGTCATTTCAATAGCTTGATACACCTGTGCTTTCCTTAATAGGCTGTCAAACCATTTCAAACTGTCCAGCTCTCCCTGTGTGTACAATGGGATACACAAAATCATGGTAATGCCATTTCTGAGAGGAACAAACTGCTGTCTGATTCCCCTCCATATTCTCAAAGAGCGAGAGTACAATTGCAGATCCATTGAACTGCACTCCATTATCTCTTATTAATGGGAAATTGTCCATAAATTGCTGAGGCGTGACTGTTTTTTCTCCCCCAACACAGCTGCACTCTCTTTATCCTGTGATATTCCAGCCTCTCACAAATAAAGAGAAAGTAGTGTGTAGGGGTGGGAGAGATGGGAAGGTGGGGGGTGTTTGAAACCACTCGTGGCAGCATCTTCCAGCAGTCACTGGCAAGAGGAACTTCTTCCTGGCTGCTGAGCTGGCCCAGCATAGGACCATGGCTGGGAATGGCTTCCCAGTAAAGGGGTGGAAAAGGAAGGTGAGCAACTAGTAGGAAAATACAAAAGTAGAAGCAGGACAAAGGAAAGAATTTACTGTGGAATGGCAAATGTGAGGTTATGTGAAGAGATGCTGTTCTGTTCACTGCTCTGTGGTGGACCACAAACATAGTGGGAGGATGTCCTTTTGGTAAGATCATCTTTCCTTCCTCTCAGCAGACCTTCTCTGCAGAAGGAACAATAGGTGTGGAGGAGCTCATAGTGACCCAGTGCTTGCCACAGCCTGTGGAAAGCTCCCTCTCAGCTTTTATATCAGCTCTTGTAGCAGCTGGGAATGAGAAACCAGTTTGATGGTTGGGCTCTGAAAAGGACTCAGTGCTCCTTGGTACAGAACAAAAATCTGCCACAAACATCACAGAAGGAGATGCTGAGAACTGAGAGTATCTAAATCTGGTCCAGGGCTGTGGTTATTGATGGCTCAGTGCTGCTTTTGAAGGGGGAGGATCTTGGAAGGTACAGTAGAGGGCTCTTAAATAGGGACTGAGGTACCAAGATATGTTGAACTTAGGTTTGCAGTGATCAGTTTTGCAATCCCTTTTCCTCCTTTCTATTTTAGAGCCCCGTGAGTTATCTGTCTAGACATTATGCATCTATACAAGCAACACAAATGCTTCTGAATAGCAGGGAGCATGAGACAGGGCAGAGGTCCAGGCGCATTCAGTGGCTGTCCCATCCACATGGTCCCTTTCCTCCTGTCACATTAGGATGAGCTACCTTGTGTGGCAAGTTGCAAAAGGCCATACCATTTTCCCTGTGTTAATTATACTACAGACTGCTTAATTCTGTAAACGAGCTGCTTGGCAGGCTTTCAGAACAATTACACAACTCTCTTTCCTTCTCTCTGGGATACTGTCAAAAGCAGCTCTGCTGTGAAGCTGATGAGTCTCAACAGCATCCACCTCATGGTGGATGTCTGATGGGAGCCTCTGTCCTGCCAGTGTGCAAAGCAGGGGCACCCTGCACGGCCCCTGAGCTTACGCGCCGGATTGGTAGGACTGAATTATATGGAGGAGTGAGAAGACAGGGGAGCTATGCAACGCAAGCCACAGTAAAGTCAGGGAAGAAATAAGATCTGATTGATGGGATGCATATTTTTAAAGCGAGCTGTTTAATGCCCTATCCCTGGCAGTGTTCAAGGCCAGGTTGAATGGGGCTTGCAGCAACCTGGTCTAGTGGAAGGTGTCCCTGCCCACAGCAGGGGGTTGGAACTATATGAGCTTTAAGGTCCCTCCCAACCCAAACCATTCTATGAGTCTGTAATTAAAGGCATACATGCCAAAGCCATTAGAGAAAGTTCCTGTCATTGTCCCATTGGGCTTTGGGGTGGATATTTAAATCTTTGAGGGACTTGAGTTCCGCATCTCCCTTGGTCATCAGCATGTGGCAAGTCATCTGTTTGTGACTCAGCCTCTTCATATGTTGAAAGGAAATAATGATCCCAACCTCCTTGCAGAGTGCTTTGGGATTAGCTACAGGGAAGCCCAGCAGGTATCATCAAGATTAAGCAGGAAGAGAAAACAGCAGCATCTGGGAGTAACACATAAAGAACCTCAGGTCTTGACCAGGCTTGATAGGGAATGACCTTTCTTAAATAACAGGTCTGTGCTGTTCAAGGGTAGAGCCAACACAGCCAATTAGCATTTGTGTAATTGCATAGTGAAATACAATCAGGGATGTGAGCAGGAGTATTACCTCCAGGTTCCCATGATGACTTTTCACTACAATGGATGTTACAGAACACAAGGTACTGTAAGGGCAAGGTTGCTCACTCGCTAATTGCTGTGCTCTGAACTTCCTGCCTGAGGTCTGCAATGCAAAACATACTGGAAAAAATAATCTATCTTTTTAGGTGACAAATACAACTCTGTGTATACTGAGCACTTGTTCTTCTTTCTGCCAGAAAGGTCCAGCACCGTTTGTGAGCTAGCAAAATAGATCCAGTCATCCAGAGTATGGTAGAAAACATTTCTCTTTTAGGAGGATGCTCAATAGCAATGAAAGGATTCTAGAATTTGTTAAAGAAAATTATGGCCATGAAGAGAGAAGTGGCTTTTAGTCTTTTGATACATAAGGGTTTATAATGTAGTGTAATAGAGGCCTTTTTCCCCAAAGGATACATGAATTCCTTTTACTTCCATAACTTTAATATAAGAAGTCCTTTATTTAGAATGACATGTAGAGATGGATATTTATGAACCAGATTCTTGGCTGATTTATATCAACATTGCAGCAGCTGAAGTTTGGCCCTTAAGTGCTACTTACTGATTTATTTATTTCTTATTATCATTTCCCCCTCATTGTCTTTCTCCCATATTACATACAGACTTCCCCTGTCCTCCAAGTCTGGCTGGAGACTGATTGTGGGGAGATACTGAATAATTAAGTGCCTGTGAATCTGGAAATGGGGGCTTGGGCTGAGCCCAGCCTTTCAAAGACAGCTGTCACTTCCCACTTGCGTTTTGTGACATATTATAGAACACTACTTCTCTGTGCAGCAATTTTGTCATTATTCAAGATAGAAAGAAAATGGGAAATCCATTACAAGTCAGACTTTGTTATGACACAAGGGAAGAATCCCCTGGGAAGTTAGATTAAATTCTCTTTGAAAATAAAATAAAAATGCCACCATGCTTGACAACATTAGATTTATTATATATTTATATCAGAAACTCTACGTATGTTCCTTGTCAATGCTTCTTTAGATGCTGAGATATGTGAGACAAAGCAAGTCATTCCTGGAGTCATTGAAAGGGAAGTTTATTACTGATTTGAAATTAAAAGATTTGAATAAGAACAGAAATCAGCAGTTTTATCACCTAGTTAGAGGCTGACTGCTTGCTGCCTATGTGAGCCATTTAAAACTGCTCAGCTGTGAAGCTGTATATACAGGCAGAGGTGCCTGCTATGAACTTGTGTTTTGCAGTGGTTTAAGCACAGATGGTTTATTCACAACTCAAAGGGCAGCTCAGTTAGCAGGTACGGTGGTGACTTGCAACACTTTACTGACTAAATGGGTCTTGAGTGTATACCCATCTCTTGAAACAGAAAAATGCCGTTCTGTATGGTTACATCCCAGGGACATTGTGCATGTTCCAAGATGTTTCTGCAGGTAGTCCCAGTTCTACGTTGTCTGGGTATGCTCACCTCTGTTTAACTTGTGTCATACGTACTTGGCATGTTGTAAGATTACAGTGCAGGCCTGAGAAATTAATGTAAAGGGTTTACTCTCCTCAACTGTGCATTGACCTAGGCTGCATCTCAGAAGTACTGGCTCTTTCATTTTCCATGATCTGCTCCCGGAGGTTAGGTGCATGAGGAAGCTGGAGTTGTTGTCATGAATGACTGCATTTTCTGCAGGAAAACTTGCAGAAGGAATGGGCAATGAATTGCAAACAGTTAAAGGGGAAAACAAAGTAGTTTAAGAGGAGTAGACACCACCTGGAGAAGATTCATCCATGCTGGATATTTGGTTGTTCCCAGGATGCTGGGCGTGATGTGGATGGATGTGCAGAAAGCTGCCTATGTAAAATATACCTGCAAAAAATGAGGTTGTTTGCAACAAACACACAAATAAATGCTGGCTGCTAGGAGTGTCTTTGTAGTCAGCAGTATTAGAGCAGATCATGTCTTTAGACCTGTGGGAAATCTTTGCGAGATTGTCAGTCTGACTTGCTTCAGGGTAGGTAGTTGTGAGCCTCAGAAAGCAGGGAAGCAAGAAAGCTTTTCTTGCTTTTATGGCATTTCCACTATTCAAGGCAATAATGCCAGAAAACAAGACCATGTTATTTTATGATTCCCAGATGTGTCAATAAAAGGCCTGTGGGGGAATACAATACATGAAAATATACAAACGGTAAGCTCCAGAGGGACAGCTCTGAAACAGGACGGGAGGAAAACTCTGTATGTTCATTGCGGGAGCTGGTATATTGGCCAGAAAGGAAGAGGGATAGGGGGAGAGGAGGAGGAGAGTAAGGAGGTTTAAGAGAAACTGAGAGACAGAGAAAACAGGAGAGGTGATGAGGCTACCTGTGTAAATAAAAGAAGAAAGGAGACTTCAAGCTTGTTAAAGTAAAATACTTCTATCCCCAAAGTTTTCCTTCTGTACCTTAAAAGCTTATGAAAGAATCTGGTTCTAGCTGAGAATTTAGCTTGAAGTCCCTGACTCTAGCACTTTGAGAGAGCATTAAGATTCATTTAAAATGTTTTATTCCTTTTGATGCAATAAAACCTATATAGTACTTTCCTAAATGAGTACCCATTAAAGGGACAAAGCTATGAAAGAGTCATTTCCCACAAGACATGAAATCCAATAAGGTTTATTACCTACCATTTAGTGAATGGCAGAAGCCTATGAAGTATATGAATAAGTTTCCTATCACCAATTTGTTTCCTGGAAGATGTACAGCAGGAGGTATATCCAGCTCATCCCCTCCTGCACAGGTCAAAAATAGCGTCAGAGTTGTTTATGCACCATTTGACTTTCTTATCTCTTATACAGCATTATAACTTTGCCTTTTATCTTCCCACCACTACTGAAAGAGAAATTCAAAATACAGCTTGACCCTGTGTTGCACTTGATAGCTAAGCTTCCTTATGTGGTCCCTAGCTTCATAGGCACTCAAGGGGGGCAACAATCCAGTTTCTTCCTCTTGCTTCTGTTTATTCAGCACCGTTGATTAAAAAGCTATTTCCTGTTTACAGAGGTCTGCAGGAATTGGCAAATATGAAATATTGACAAATTCTATATGTACATTATATCAAATGGTACAGGGGTGGGGGAGTGCTGCCACTCTTGATCATACAAGGGAAGGGAGCTGCTGAGGTGGTGTTTGGTGGGGTGGCTGCCATGCCACAGCTTGACTGACTTGCTCAAGATGGGTGCTCACAGCAATGGATCAGAGGAAGGCCATGAATTTTTGCTAGGGGCAGTTCTCCTTCTAGTCCTGCTCAGGCAGAGATGGTCCCTGTTGAAAAACGGATGCTGATTATGACACGCATCTGTGGCCAGGGCTGTTTGGAGCAAGAGGAGGAGGTGAGGGGCTAAGAGTGGTTGTGTGGCTCCCTCAGCCAAGCTCAGTTTCCAAACATGTTTCTGTTCTGATGGTGGAGGCCAGAGTTTTGGGAAACAGAGGAATCTCTGGCTAAAGTCCTCGTAGGCTTTTTCAAAGCAGCAAAGCAGGTAACTGCTGGTGTACTTCCCTTTTTGTCTTTGCAGAACAGGGAGAATATTACTTCCCTGACCTGCATCACTGTGGTGAAGATATACGCAAGGTCTGAGACACTGTAGTATCGAGGTCTACACAAATCTTGCTCAGGGCAAGCCATTTTAGGAACCGCCTGTCAGTGCAGCTGGTGGGATATTTCCCATGGTGTTTGTAGGTACGCGAAATCTTTGTAATCAATTAGAATTAATGCTGGCACTTAGCGCTAGAAGCTGTATTCCTGGGAAACCAAAACCCCCTTTTTAGCTGCTTTTATGGTATAGAAAATGGAAAGTAGTGTAGGATTGGATCTTGCTGTCATCTTGAATGAGATTAAGTGAAATTCAAGCTTCTTTCTTTAGACTGAAATTTGTCCATATTCTTTTGGGTCTCAAGTAGTGGCAAAGGATAGGAAAACCCTAAACCATGAAAAAGTAACGGTAGTTTTCTTTAACACAAAGGCACAGGATCTCTAGGGTTGATGTTTTACGTCATATTTGATTGATGGGAGTTAATGCTGATAGGCATTCTTTAAGAAGGAAAGAAGTTATAAGGACTTCTGGATAGAAAGAAAGAAAAACCCACAAATAGCCTTTATCTCTGAAGCTACTTGGGGTTGGCTGATTCTAATTTAAATACAGAATTCAGAAGAAATCTGGTTCATGCAAGCTTGTCCTGGAGGAAAAGGCTTCCAATTTTTCATCAGGAAATGACATTTTTGAGGAAATTAAATTTTCTAGAAAAAAGAATGAATACAATTTTCTGATATTTTCCAGCATATTCAACCCACAAGCTGCAAATCTGTCCTGCTGCCCAGATGTGGGCTGATGGGCGCCTTCTGAGAGCCATAGGACATAGAAAAGCGGAAGATTTTTGTCTCACTAATTCAAAAAGAGAGCAAATCCCTAATTCTGCACCTTTATTTTATCAAATTATCCTGATTCTTGGGATTTAATGTCTTTTATTCCTGACTTGCTGCTTTGATCTCTCAGGGAAACAGAATGCATACGCAGCAATTCACAACTTAGTTCACTGAGCAGGGGAGATGGGTGGGCAGTCCATTTTCACCTTGGCAGGCCCCTGCAGAGAAACTCCCACTGCTGTTAATGGGAGCTGGTGACACGCATGAAAGAAGGAATTTATTTCCAGGTTGTTAGGTTTTTTTCCTGTTTCTATTTGAAATGCTGTTGTCAGACAATGCAGTAAGAGGATTTGCATGGTAATATGATGGCTGATGGATTTCTTGCAATAAAATCCAACAAGCTGCTTTATGAGCTACTTTATATGTTTCTTATTTGTATTATAGCAGCAGCAAGGAGCCCGGGGATATGTCTCTACTGTATGAAACTCTTTGCGTATATGTTACAAATAGTCATGCTCTGTATATTTTTCTGTCTGCTTGGGTTGGGTTTTGCTCTCTCCTCACTGCGTAGTAAGCACAGATAAAGGCAACACGTTTGGATGGATGCTGTTCATCAGTTTGTCCTGTGATAATTTGTAGAATAAAACCACATCAAAGATACATGTGAGCACGTTTCGCTCCTGCCAGGAAAGGCTCACAGGAATGGATGTCATGTCACAAATTGACATGAAAAAGGAATCGATTTGAATAATAAAATACAGTATTTTTTTCCCCAAAGCACACTAGTTTTCACACTAATGCAAGTCAGCCACATGTGCAAGCATTCAGCACTCATTCTGCTTGCCAGTACCAGGGAAGGTGTGATAATTTTGTCATCTGTGCTGCTTGGTTTTAATGTGCGTTAGCTTTGCTTCTAAATTAGACTCCACACTATTAATGGCTCAAAAAATAATATGATAAGTCAGTTAGCCCATAATTCAAAGAGAAGGAAAGAAAAACAACCTAAAAGAACAGATTTAAAGGTAGCCCTGTTTCCTGTGCCTGAACAACTCCAGTGATCTCCTTAAAATTTGCTTTGTTGCTGGAAAGTGATGCATTTTCTCTGAAGACAATTGATCTATTCTGATTTACATCAGCTCAGGATCTGGCTCTGGCTCACTTGTGTTTTACCATAAAGCAGTATCTGCTTTATTTTGTGTTAGAAATGTCATCCCTGTTGAACTAGATGAACAGGGTTTGGTCCTGGGAAGAGGGGGGAAAGTAAGGAGAAGGAAATGTGGAGTTTGAAGCATGAACTGCTGTCTTCTACCTTCCTGCCCCAAATATGTATCTTTCTATGTATAATTACCAGGAAGGAGAGAATAACAACAGATGTAAACAAAGTGCTACATAAGATTGTGTGATTATCCCGGTAGAAAAAAAGAAGCCATTTATGAATGAATTATGCACATAGCACTACATTTAAGAAAGTAAATTATAGGGAATTATAAAATTGAGTGGGCCAGGTCCACGGGGAGGAAGCAGGGAAAATGAAAGGGGTTGGAAGAAGGCTGGAGGATGCGAAGTGGAGCAGTAATTAAAGCAGAACAGGTCTAAGTTCCTTTTGGTAAAAATGGAAATTAGAAGAAGAATATAAACCCTGAAGAAGAAGAAAATCCACAAGAGAGGAGAGCGACATTTCACAGGGGAGCATACCAGAGTTGAAAGAGAAAGCAAGTGCTGGGAACTGGGAAAAGTTGGCAAGGAAATAGGGGAAGCAACGCAGTGAAAAGCTTGAGTAGCCCCATTCAAACTGCCCCCCAAAATCTGACTTTGTCCAGTCGCTTTCCTGATTGAAGAAGGTGGTAAAGGAGCTGAGGGGCATAAGCAATCTGCTGTTATACATGAAATGCAGAGGGAAAGGAGAGGGTGCTGGCTGTAAAGGGGTAATCAGGGACCGAACCAATATGAAGTGAGCATCTAATGGGCCGATGAGGACTTCTTTAGAAAAATGAAGCATTGGAGCTGCGTGCAGCTGTGTTCCTCCTGAGGCTCCTTTGAGGGCTTAAACTGGAAAGGTTTGTGAGATATTGTGGTTATATCAAGTGAGCCCTTCCTGAGGGATTGCCCAGCAAGTTATTGCACTGTTTTTCTTTGGGAGGGAGAGCTGGACTGGGAGGAGAAGTAGCCTTTAGTCTTCTCTTTATTATTTTTAATTGAAACAGTAAATGAGGAAAAAACCATCCTAAAAAGCAAGTTGATACATGGAATAACACAAATCAGGAGGTACAAAACAATCCAGAAAGAATGGTGAATATATACAAGCTATTAAGGAACTTCTTGACCTGGAAAATGGGAAGCGATGAATTTTTTAGGGGCAATTCAGTGATAGAAAAAGAGGGGCCTAGAGAGACATGTCATTTCCCTGTAGCCTAAGTGTGAATTGTAATGCAGGAGCCTTTCTCTAACACAAGCGAAAACACCACATGCTAAAGGATGTTTGAGAGGCCCTAACCTTCAACAGTGAAGGCAGCCTTTTCCAAGGAGCTGTGTGGAAGCAGGGACAGCAGCTTTGGAAGTGATGGTTTGTGCTGCACTTCAGCCCCTGAGAGCTGAGAGCTCTCAGCACTGTTTGGAAGCACCTCATGTTGGGACATACACGTGTGTGTTTTGCAGCAGGATGTGGAGGAAAACTGGTGAAGAATGAAAACTGGAAGGATTTCAAAGAGGAATAAAAAGGATTAAGGCTATCAGTCCAGGTGCAACTGGATGTTATTGAGAGAAAATCTGACCTGCAGGTGAGAATAAAGAAGTCTTAATTCTTTAAAGTGTCATAACTAGTAAGGACAGTGTGATGTAAGGCAGTAGGAGGACATATGGAAGCTATTAAATGGAAATGACCATGTCATTCAGAATTAGTATGGACAAAGCTCTTATAAGTATTCATGCACTTCATGGGTCAGTGCTGGGCAGAAAAGGGACAGGTTATGATCTACCAGATGCCTGTTTATTTTCTTTATTACCTGAAGATATATCTTTACCTGCTACAGGTTTTATCCTTCTTTATTAATGACAATGTGGGCAAGTGTCCTCAACCCTTGGCCATCCTTCCAATGCTCTCTGGCAGGCAGGAAGTGGAGAGTGCCCTTCTTCATCCTCGTGGCCAGACAGAGCGTACCTAAACCCACCAGGGTACATAGGGCTTCTTAGGAGGAGGATATTAGACATGTCTTATGCAGCATGGTGGGGTAGAATGGTGCTTGGCCAAGCCACCCAGTGCCTTCCATTGCCTGTGATGTAGCTAAGGAGCTTATGAGTTTGGGGGGAAAGCAGGAAGGATGACATTGAGGATAATGCACCTTGAAGGCAAAATCGGACCAGCAGCCAAGTTATGCTGTACTCCCACTTTTGGCATGCCTGAGGACAAGGATGGGATGCTCTGAATCACAGGCTGTGGTAGATGAAGCTGAGAAAATGAGAGATTTTCACCTTGAGCTGTCTGCTCTGCTTTTCTGTTGCACTGATTTCTGCTGTGTCCATATGCAGGACTGTGAGCAGTGAGGGTTGAAGGCTCAGACGTGCCACTCAACCTGCCTATGGATTTAGCTGCAGCAGCTAATGAGGTTGTAGCTCCTACTGCCACAGACTGGCAACCTCCTCATCCTTGCTGGTTAAGCTTTCAGGGCTGCAACTATATCTAATCCCTTGGCAGGAAAGTGTTGGAGATGAACAGCACTGCCCTTGCCTTTCTCTGTATGCTCTCAGGCAGCCCTGGGTACCATCTCCTCCCTGCACTGAGTGCTAACATGGCTACTTTCTGTTGGGAAACACCTACTTGCCCACCTCCCTGTGTCCTAGGAAGCCTCAGGGATTTTTGTTTTGCTGAGTTGTTTGCCTGCTTCTCCTGACCTTTAAGTAACATGAAATCGCTGCTGTTGGGAAGTAGGATTGGATGATACAGGTGGTTCACTTTGTGAGATAAAGGTCTGGAATTCTGTATTCTTCGCTTTTATACTTAAGTATTTCAATAAGGTATTTTGGTTCTGGGATAATAACCAGTGGGAAGCATTGCTGTGCTTATATCTGCATACAACATCTGTGTAACTATGTGGGGATGTACATAGAGATAACTGACGTTCCTTGAGTCAAGATTTTAGAAGCCTTCAGTATTTGGTATGAATAGTAACACTCACTGATAAAAACATCTAAAATCAGTATTGAGAGTAGAAATGCAGACCAGGTTTTAGGTTTTGAGTGTGCTTCGGATCTGACTGAGCTGTTCTGAGCAAGGTACATCTGGGTAAAAAGAATTGCTTTGGGGAAGAAGGAAAACAGCCTGACATGTATGTATGATTAAAAAAAATACATATAGGCATGAGGATACAGAAAAAGTAGTTATAAAACTTTCTTATAAATCAACCAAAGCCCTAAGACAACTGTGCAATTAATTGTTCTTCCGCACATCCAACAGTGTTGTGCTGCTTTTGATGTTTACCTCAATTTCTTCTTCACCTTTTATTTGAGTCCGCAATTAACACCTGTAATGAAAAAGGAGATGACGTGCTGCTGAAAAATTCTGGTGTTAATTAAAATTATTAACAGAGAGAAATAAGCAAGGAAAAGGAGGAAATAAATCATGTTTTGCGTATTTCTTTGTAACTAAGGTGGACTAAAGCACAGAGTCTGTGAGAGCTCGCTTCAAAATTCATCATGAAACTTGGTCAAAAGAAGTCACAGTGAAAATCCCTCTTTTTAGGAAGGCTGGCATCTCCCATTCTCTCTTCAAGAGCGTTTGGGTTTGCCAGGGCCTTTGTATCAGGCTGAATTTCATTTCTGAATGAATTACCCTGATTTATAGAAGAACAATAGGGGAAATGAGCTCTGTCAACAATAGAGAAGGAATGGGATTGTGATTCATTTCAGTGGAGTGAACGTTTGGGATTGGATGAAAGTCTTATTCAGAGAGGAATAATGCAAAATAGCCCTGGGTTTCTTATGAAAGCTATTCATCCACCAAGCTGCAACACCGTGCTTGTGGAGAACATTGCAGTGAAGCAGTTAGCCCACGTCTGTGATCCTTTGGGAGCACTCGGGGCTATCACTGCACTTACAGCCTCAGGCACTGAGATCCTTGCCTACGGCTTCCACCAAATGGCACTTAGATATCTCCTTGCATGAAGGCTCAAATCTGCTTTGGAAATGAGTGCTGGCCTCCTGACGTCAGTGCAGTGCTTCTGAAGGTTTTACCTGTGCTGCATAAAGCTAACCCTGGGGGGTTTTTCAAGAACACACTTGAAAAAGGTACATCGAACAGTGCCGGAAAAGGCAGCAGCAGCAGTGATGTGGGTGCACAAAGACAGTGGCAACCTCTGCCGTGTGCTTCTGTGAGCCATGGAGTGCTGTCAGCCAAACAAGAAGGTAGCTGCCACTTGCTTGGTGGTATTTGTGGGTGCACAACTTCATTGTGTACAGGGTAAAAAGCTAAGAAACACCCAGAAGCCAGTTCAGTACCTTGGAATATACAAGGAAATGCCTTGGAGCAATATATTCTCTATTCAATCTCTTATCAAAGTTATTACATTTGCAATATTGGAGAGTATGACTAATTACTTCCCATCTGGAGAAGCTATTCAAGAAGGGTCATTAGTTCCCTGCTCAGTGTGGATGCTCAAGCATGACGTGGGCTCAGACAACCTCCATGGCTTTCATGATGTTACCTGCAGTTAGACTTTCCAAGGCAAATCCCATAAAACAAGCATTCTTGAGCTGAACAGTGGGCTTGGAAGAGGCTGTTGAAAAACCTCTGAGAGGTTCCAGGTCTCTGATTTTAAGTAATCTCTGCAGATTCAAACCAGTCAAGCTAGCGATGAAACCCACACTGCTTTTCCAGAGAGGGCTACTCATTACTGTGTTAAAGCCTCTCAGGGGCTGAACATAATTACCCAGCTTTATAACCTTCACACTCTTGGGGATCAAGAGAAATCAGCCTGATGCAAACCATCTGACCAAAAGTTAATTGCAGTGGATGGAAGCAGAAAATCTATCAGAGAAATGAATCCCACACATCTGTGACTTCAGGTTCTTTCCTTTCTTAGCTGCTGGGTTTGTTTCTACTTTGTAATGTGTTGGCTTTTTACCCACCTTTTTAAGCTATACTTTCTGACAAATTTTAGACTTGTTTTTAGTCGAAGTAACTGATTTCTTTCTTTTGGTGTCATAGCATCTTTCACAGAGGAATTAGATGTGACTGTTGAGAATTAAACCCCTAAATGTCCTTCCCTTGAGACCTATAACTTGGTTGTGAATCAGTCATTACTCAGTTGAAAAATTCCTCTTCCATGAGAGTTCAGGTAAGGACAAGAAAAATCCTCTGAACTTGAACATTTCTCACATCAGCAAGTAAATTAGCCACCTAATCTTGCCAGATCTTGATGATGAAGGGCATTACTGAAGAACTGAATAATCCCCAGCGTCTTAATCCTCAGGCCTGCAAGAGAAGTAGAAAGTTTCTTTTTTTCCCTTTTAACTTCCCAGAGCCTGAGTAATGCGTTTGAGGTCTTTTGGAGAGCTGGCATTTAAATGGAAGATAGTTTAAGCCTAGGATCAAGGTCAGTCCCACTGCTTCCTTCTTCTTTTTAAGATAATGCTTTAGCTGCAAATGAGTAAGTATGGCTATGGAAAAAGAAGAAAAAAGCTGTTTCCATGGCATTTTAGAGCTGAGTAATGAAAGGAGGAGGGAAAAAATAACCCAAGAAAATGCAGAGCTTAGTGTATGGAGTTTTCTCCCTACTCTTGAAGACCTAATTTTGATATCTTTTATATTTTTTTTTATATACCTTTAATTTCTCAAACTTAGAGGTGTAGGGAAGGTCAAATGGTTTCACCCCAGCTGTCCTATTAGGTATGCTTTTGAGTATCTTCTCTGAGCATCCTCTCTGGGAGGACCACAGGGATTGTGCGTGCTCTGTGCTACTCTCCATCTTCTTAGAATCACTTGGGGGTGAGTGATAGTGAAGACTTATAAGAGTATTGGCCAGGTAAAGGGTGACTGCTGGACCTGATGCAGCTTTACACTGTCCTGTAGTATCTTGCTGGACCTCTTCCAGACCTCATGGTTCTGGTTGAGGTGATTAGCTGGAGATTTCAGCCTCGTGGGTTTGGGGCAGAAAGCAACATATAGTGACTTCCTGGCCTGTCCCAGTGCAAATGTAACCCAAGGCTGGCTCTGCTGGGTCACTCTGGGTGAGAAATACGGTATTTTGTATCTGTAACTGCATGCACATCGAGGGTCTGATCTGGATGTGTGCCACATGTGCTTCACATATATACTCATTTAGCCCAATATAAATATAGAGAAATAGTGGGAAGGAGCTGTCATTTGCAAACAAAAGGGGGTAGATGTAGTGGGGGTTGATGGCCCTGTTGACAGCCCAGCTAAAGAGCTCGTCTGCATTTCCCCCCTGCTCTGATTTAATACCGTTTCTGAAACCTGCCTTCAAAGAATGATTTACGCTTCATCAGAGGCAGAAGTAGGAGAAGGCTTCAGTTTGCTTTGCATCATATTCTGAGCCAAGAAAATGAAGGAAGGGGGGTGCTGTCAAGCTAAAACCTTTGTGCATTATTAGGGATGAACTTGCAGATGCTGTGTGGGAAGAATACGTGAGATAATAGGATTTGGGTGGGCTACAGGGAAATGTGGGAGTCCACAGACTCAGTAAAACATCATAATAATAGTAATTGGGGATGTTCATGGGCTAGCCTGTCCTGTATTTGTACAATAGCAATTTTTCTACCTAGTCCATCAGCCAAGCGAGTTCAAATTCACATTGCTGCAGATGCTGATAAATGAAATTCATCCTGACAACATATGGAAATCTATTTGTGATTTCTGGTCCCGGGCTGACATCCTTCCAAGGAAGTTACTTTCAGTTGCCAATGAGCTGCCAGTGTAGCCCAGTCCTGTGGTAACACTAATGTGCCAAAAATGTCTTTGGGGTGGACTGTCCTCATGGATGGGCTCTGGGGAGCTCAGCCTCCCCCTCAGGAACTGGGAGGGTTTGTCACAGCAGCAAACTCTTTCCCAAAAAGTCCCAAGTTGCATTCCCTTCTTGCCCAAAATGAAGGAGTCCAGAAGGGATGAAAGACCATGACCCTAGTTCTGCAGGTTAGCCAGTGTTACCCTGGAAAGCTGAGAAGCAAGAGTTAGCAAAGAAGGTCAACCAGCTAAGGTACACCGTGCGTGCTATGGTCTTCCCCCTAAACAGTGTCTATATATCAGGTTATTGTGCTGAAAGAGGTGATCCCACTGGCTTTTGGGTTCATGTGGAGAAACTCAAATGAAGCTGAATGTAGGGGCAATGGCTGAATAGGTGTAGCCATGGGGGATGAGATCACAGACTGTAGCATGCTTCCAAACTCTCGAAAAGAGCCAGTGCACTCTCAACAGGTTTTATATCTGCTCTACTGATATTAAAGGACTGGATCAGGTCACCCTTGATCAGTTTTGATTGAAATACCATTCCAGTAAAAATTGCTTTTCATGGGACAGGAGAAACCCTTCAGGATCTGGCTCACTGCTTGAGTTGTGAATGTCTGATTTATTTATAAGTGTCCTGAAAACTCAAGGGGTTGTGACAGAGCTGAGGGGAAGGTCTCCCAACCTAACCCCTGCCCTTGCAAAGCCATAGCAGGCAGAATTGATAGTGGCTCAAGGAGGCTGTACATTAGTGAAATGTAACGTCAGTTCAGTTCATCACGTCATGCCATAAAAAATTCAATGGGTTACTCAGATCTAATAAAAGCAAAACCAAAGCAATAGCAGAAAGCCATCCAGGCATGAGCCATGTGGAGGGGAGAGGACTTAACGCAGGTGTTGTTTGCTTTAAATCTCCAGAACAGCTTCTCTTTTATTTTTCTACAGTTGCAGTCTCCGCACTTTTCTCCTTTTGGAATAGCAATTACAGTATATCTAATAAGAAATCATGACAGCTTAAGACCTTGCTTAATGGTTATTGGGGAGGGGTTTATCGACAAGGCAACAAAAAGATATCAAGACAACTTTAGATCTCCTGCCAAATCCTAGAAGAGGTCCAAGCTATTAGTGTAGGTACGTGTGTAAGACGTGACACACTGGTCTGAATCTTTTGTTATCAGAAGGGCTTGTAGTGATACCTGTATCTGTCTAACACTCTCCATCCCTTATTATTCATCTTGTAACAAGTTTACTGCTTAAACAGACCTTTCAGTTCCAAATGTTTGCTTCAGGTTGTTGGGTCATTTTGGAGGAGGAATGAGGTAGAGGAGGGCTCAGCAGGAGTAGTCCATTGATTTACAAAAGTAGGTACCCACTAGTGAGATTGCACTGAAGTCAGAGACCCTGCAGTGGTCTTGCTGAGTAGTGTTAGTGTTTCTGCCTTTGAGCAGTACCAGTGGTGTGGGATGCAACACCCAGAGTGTGTCCATGTCATCCCACCGGCCCCACTTGGCTGAAGAGCACACCTCTGAGGCACAGACCTCTCCTCTGTTCTGAGTTTGCTGCTGGGTTCAGGTACCTGTTCATCTACTATGTTACCCAAAACACTGCTATTAAGCGGTTTGGGTAACAGGCCTCCTCAGTGCCAGATGCCTGGACTCAAATAGCCTGCTTACCCCACTTAGTTGTGTGGTAGGACATCTCCATGCTTAGCCTTGTCCCCCAGGCTGATGCTCTGCCTGAGGAGAGTCATTGCTGTGGCAGTAGGCATCAGATGTGATGAAATCCCCAGCATCAGTGTTTTGTTTCTTATCTGAAGCCCAGAAGCTGACAGTTCTGTTGACAATATCTGAGAGTCAGAAGGGCAGTCAGAGCTGGGGAGGCAGGGGAAGGAGGCTAAGGCTTGCATCTTGCCATAAGGATGTATTATTATTCTGCTCATCTCGGGTGTGTGGTCACTTTGTATTGCTCACTTGGCTGAACTTCTGAATAGAAAAATGCAACAGCTTGCAATGAGGCTAAAGGGGGTTTAATTGCTTTTTCGTTTCCCCTTCTTTATGTAATTTCAAGGCTGGACTGTTTTAACAAGCTCTGAGCACTTACTCTGTTGGCTTTCTTCAATTGGAAGTCACACCTGTGAAAAATCGGGTGCTTTTTATGTATTGAGATGTACACTTGCAAGTCCCAGGAACAGACCAGTGATGCCCAACCATCAGCAAGTTTTGGATTGTGAGTAGATCATAAGCCTGCATTCAGTGCCGAGCCAGTTTTAATTAATAACAATTTGACTTTTCCATCAGAGGAGCTGAAAGCTGTTAACCTATGAGCTGGCTGATGCACCCTCCCACTTACAGGCTGAGACATAAGAGATGCATAGCCTGTGAACTGTGGTCCCTGCAGAGCAGAACACTCAACAGCGCTGCAGGATGGTTTGTGGCACAGGGCAAGCAAAGACTGTGCTCATACCCTGTGGAAAACTGCATGTGAATTTGCAGGAACAGAACAGGCAAAATAAATCCGTCAGCTGGCTCCATCTCAGCCGAACTACGTCAGTGTTCATAAACTGATAGAGCTGCTGTTTGACCAGGGCACTGAGTCCCAGACCTCACTGCTTGCCATTTCTTACTGTTAATTGAGAAATCCCATCTCCAGACCAACACTGCAGAGCCTGGAAAGACTTTGGGGCCTCTGAGAATAGCCTCAACAATTAGGAAAGTAGCAATGTTTAATTAAATTCCCTTGTGCCTTTACAAGCGGTGGGGAACCAAGCCAAGATAATCCCCTTCCTCAGAAAAGCAGCTTTGGGTGGGATTCCTCTCTTCCAAGAGCCAACTTAATTTTCATGTTCCCCGCAGTGGATTGTTCTATGAAAGGAGTCCTCCCTTACCATTTATCTGGCTTTCTCATCACTCTATTTTCTCCCTGCTCCAGCATTCCTGATTCTGCCTTCTCTAGTTTCCATGGAGGAGGTTTTCCACTTTGTTTTCTGGCACTGGGGCTGATTTCTGAAAATACTTATTATCTTGGTAACCTCAGACAGCCAATTTCCTGGGATATTTCTCTCCATCCTTTTGAGAAGCTGCTTATGCAATTAGAGGCAGCAGAGTTGGTATTTCAGGATGTTTCTGCCATCACATGTGCTCCACAACCTGCCACACTCATACCACCAGCTCCCTTTACTTGCAGCCTCAGGAACATTATCTGCAATGCCTGAAATATGTAGCCTTTCCAAGCCCAGTTTTCCAGCTGTGCTTTAAGGGATGTAGGACTCCTTGGAAGCTCCCTTTGAGAGGTTGGTGTTTACTTCTTTGCTGATAACAGAAGTTTATCCAGAGCAGGGACACAGCCAACTTTGACCCGATACTGCCGGTGAAAAATCCAGTGTAAGTTCTTAGACATACTATCAGGAAAAGCAATCATATATTGAGGCCTAAATGATGTAATCTCACTTTTCTCTTCCAAGAAGGCGGATGTGGTGATTTCCTGAGGCATCCCTTGGCATTCACTTTCTGTCCTCCCAAACCTTCCCAGCTCCCCAGCTGCTGAGCCACCAGCAGGAAAGAAAGGGGATATTGCCCTTTCTTGTTCTTGCCATCCACAGTTGGGCCATATTTGCTATTCTCCTGCATGTTCTTCTGCAGAGCATAGCAGGGGCCCTTTTCCCTCTCTCTTTCTCCATTATTTTAAAGATGCTGGTTGGTGTCCACAGACAGGTTCATATTTCTGACCCACTGCTGTGTTACACCATGGGAAAGGCTGTGAAGACTGAGCTGCCCATTTTCTATTACGTGTTCATTTGGAAGGGTGCTGGGTTTTCAGTGTGTTTTCCTTTGCCTGCCCCGTCTGTCTCTCCATCACATGCTGTCTCTGTTACTTGATCTCTATGCATCTCATGGATATTTTAGGCAACATAAAACAGGAACGTTTTATTCCCTTCCAGGTACTTCCCAAGAACAAACTCTTCCTCTTCCCTATGTGCTTTGGAAGTGGATATTGCTCCTGACTGGGGCGATTACTGAATGTGCACTTGCCCTTTCTCAACAGGCTCAATGCTTTCAAGTTGTGGATGGCTAAATAAACACATTTCCCTTACCTGTACCTTGTCCAGGCTGCTTGTCACTGCAGCCCAGCATCCTCATGAACCCCAGGGAGCTACAAATCCCTCTTTTGATTGTCAGGCAGACACAAGAAAGCTCTCACAAAAGTAATCTCCGTCCCTCCCTGTAACAGTGAATGAACAGCTGGAAAAGTGAGGTTCATTGCTGCAGTGGTGGAGGGAATTGCAGCTCTACCTGCCTGCACCCAGAGCTGTGTTGCTTTCGTGCATGGTGTAGCCATCAGTGATGCAATCTCTGTAAAAGCAGCAGTGAAGAGCTGGGATTGGCTCACGCAGGCACATCAGCACGGATTCACTGCGTCAGGAGAGCAGATCAGCTGAGAGCCTCCTTCAAAGGAAGAAATTAATCGAATTTCATTATTCTTTTTCATTTAAGGGGAAATAATTGTGCCCTTTTTTGGTTTTCCTTTTACATTTAGGTAGCAATTACTGTTCTCTTTAAAGCAGTGTGTACTGACAAGAACTCAGACAGAAATAGCGCTGTGCAGAAGGTGAAGCATAACGTGGAAAGGAATGATCTACAGGTCATGATTTTCCTGTCTTCAAATAGGAGAAACTCAGGCACATGCAAATTATGCAAAACATTATGCATATGAGCACATTGTAATTTTGGAGTAATATTTACTCCTGAATGTAAGAGTTTGCCTGGCAGTGGATTTCTTTGGAAAGTTTATTTTAGTGGATTTGCCAGTAATGTGTTTCAAACCCATCTCTTCCTCTGCGAACCAAAGGACAAACACTTCACTACCTTTTAAGGGAGGATAACCAGTTTCTCATCCTTTTGTTGACGCGAATTGTTATTTCCCACACATGGAGGCTATTTTGTCTCTCATACAGAAGCTCAAATTATTTATGTTTTGAAAATCTTATCATGCGCAGGAATCATAGAATTACAGAATGGTTTGGGTTAGAAAGGACCTTAAGATCATCCAGTTCCAGGCCCCCTGCCATGGGCAGGGACACCTCACACTAAACCATGTCACCCAAGGCTCTGTCCAACCTGGCCTTGAACACCTC
>WYDI02024365.1:0-38889 GCA_009867235.2 Psittacus erithacus
AGCGTATCAACCGAACCACACAGCTTGGTGTCATTGGCAAACTTGCTGAGGGTGCACTCAATCCCACTGTCCATGTCTCCTGCAATATTCTTTCAAATGGCCTCAAATAGTTATTTAGCTTTTTTTTCTTAAACACATAATAGTTATTTCTTGAAATTTACTATTCTCCAAAATTCCTGGAAGTTTTCCAGCAGATAACTTCTTTTACCTCTCTTTTGGAGGACTGCATTATTCAATACTAGTTTCTCTACTACAGGCTCTTTGTGTTCATTCCTCCATCTTCAATTAAAATATATCAGGCAATAGAACAAATCAAAAATCTCACTAGAAAGAGTATTTCATACATACACTTGCTTGACCCCAGCACCTCACCACTTGATGGCAGGCACTCAGATCACTGTGTAGCACTCACACGGCTCTCAGATGCTGGCTGACCTGCTCACTAGGCTGGCCAGAAGTGTGCTGCTCATCAACCTCCCTTCAGTTCTCGGCACACACACACTGCTGTACAAGACAGAAGATCTCCCTGAAGGTTTTATTTGTCAGCAAAAGGTCTAGAAAAGCAGTAGAGTATGTGAAAAAACTGGCACTGTGTTATTCCTATTTGGGAAAATGACACTGAAGGAGTTTCATCTGCTTCCCGCTGTGCCATCCACAGCATTTAAAGTATTTTTACTTTTAAAACAATTAAGATATCAAGATCAAGAAAATAGCACATCATTACAGTATCTACCAGTAGCTATTAGGAACCAGTCAAATAGCAAAAGCCAGGGAAATACATCTGAGTCATATCAAGAGTCACTCTAGTATTCTAAAATAGGCTCAGTATACTTCTAGAGAAATCAAGAAGTTCAGAATTTTTCCTCGTTTTTATATACACCTTTTGAAGAACTTCTCCAAAATTTTCCCAGAGAAAGAGCCGAAGATGCCAACCTTTCATTCTGAAATAAGAGCAATTCTGGGCAAAAATAAGAAGCCAAATCTATTTTTACTTTTTCAGTTACTGGAAGAAGAAATATTGCAAAAGAAAAGGGCTTGTTTTCCAAATGGTTGAAGAACACTGCAGACCTCATTTAATCTACCTGAATTATTACTTACAAAACCAGATGCAAAACCTTAAAAATTATGAATAGCTGTACTCTCTGAGATCAGTTTTACGTTCTGCATAGCACTGTCTTCATTTTTTCATCTCTTGAAAGCCATGGTGACACCGAGCCAGACAAATTTAATTTTCTGGGCACTGTTGCAAATGTCGTTGGTTAATTTGGGGTTTTTTGTAATTGAAAGTTTGATTTAGAACTAGTTTCTTTCATTTAAAACAATACACAAGAATAGCCAGTAGAAAGCAGTTTTGAAGAAAAAACATGTAATGAAACTCTGTTGTGCTTTGTCTGAGTTTTTTTTCAGCAAATTCCACATGGACCCTCTGATAGCAAATTCTTCATCCCTCCAAATTTATCTTCCCTTTCCAAGAAATAATCTTTCTTCAGAACTTGAGACACATTCAACAAACAAACAAAATGCAACAACCTTCACAAATCCCTTTACATAGGAAATGAAGCTGAAGCTTGAATGATACTTCCAGACAAGCTTGATGAAGATGTGCTGAAACCTGCAGGTTTCTGCCAACAGGATGCCATTCTCTTTCACCCACAATTGTGTATTTCTCACTGTTTCCTCTGCATTCCAACTGGCAACTGTGTGATCACAATTGTGTGATCAGATGTCAACAATTCAGAAAGAAGGGGATAAATTACAGTACTTGATAAACAGCCAGTTCTCTTCAAAAGTGCTGATCTGTTGCAGTTTAGGAGGCTGAGCTGGTTTTAGCACCTACAGGTACTTCCTCCTGATAAGATGTAAGAAAGAGGTAATAGCCTTGGAGCTTGACATAGTGAATAGACTTCTCCTTTTCTTAGTTACTCTTTCTGCATTTTCCAGGAAGATCTCTCTTGGAGGCCTGCTGCTTTAACACCTCTACAAGACAAAAGAGCAAGTGCAAGTAGCTTGTCTACTACAATTTGACGGCTGCACTGTTAACATCAAGAGTTGTCACCAACCTGTCTTAAAACCTGTACTGTATCTCTAATCTAGGGAAGGTTCAAGACATGGCCTTACAGCTCTTGCATGAAAATTTTATCAAGACTGTATTATAAACACAGTCCGAAATACATCAAAGAAGTGAAAAAGCTGTTAGGTGTAAGCGGCAGTTCAAAAATGAAGCAAAAAGCATTCAGTCATCTAAGATAATATTTAAAAAATTATTCCAAGGAATTTGCAAGATGTCCAGAAAGAGCAAAATAACTCCCAATAAAACAGAAACCTTACTGTCAAATAAACTCATTCTATTAGAATGGCTCTGAATTTCAAATGAACCTGAAGACATCCAAACAGATACATTAACAGGAGTCTTAATGAAACATTTTACATTTTTTCAAGACAAACTCAAGAATACTGTAAAAATTAACTTTCTGGCAATAACCATGCAACTTGACTGGAATATACTAGTGGTAATAGTGGAAGATGCATTCTACTAACATAAATCCTGTCCTGAGACAGGAAGAAATTGCTGCACTTGGATCTATGAAAAAAAGGCATTTCATGTGGCATATGATAGATACAAAATAATAATTATAGGCACACACGACTTGGGGCTATATAATTGTGTCTTACAGCATTTCCTCCAGCAAGATGTAAATTAAAGTTCTTTTTTGTTTTTTTTAAAGCAATCATGAATTTAATGAACTTTTGCTCCATTTTACCCATGAGACAAGGCTGAAACAGCAGCAAGCTGCAGTTACACACTCTACTCCTCAAAGTCTCTGTAGCAGAGCAGTTGTTCTGAATTCCTTGAAACAACCAAATCATGATACAACATTTAAAAGCCATTATTTTATTTATGTATACTCCTAATTCAAGAATTGTCTATTATTCTGTGGAGACATTTTAGGAGCATGCTGGCCTAATGGGACAAAGGTACCATTAAACTGGGTCTATAGAAACCTCCGTAACTATCATCATAGACTCCTCATCTATAATACCTAATAAAACGTTTATAATGGCCACAGTAATGTATTTATCAGCAGAATGGCCAGTCTGAAGTTCAACAGAACAAGTACAGGTTTTGACATATATAGTGAAGAACACAGTATCTGAGCTAAAACACATGCAAAACCGAACTAAAACTAGCTGAATACTCCAAAATAAGAAGCCTTAATAAGACACTTTCTAAAATAATGTAATTTGTTAAAAAAACCCAACAAAACCTTTCTCAAAATTCTGTTCTATTTTAAGACATTACATTTAAATACACCTGGATTTTTCTACATTGTATTCTTCTGGTTCAGATTTTTATCTTTAGCACTGCAGCCATTACAGTTAAAGGAAGGAGAGTGAAAACTACCCTTTGTGCCTGTGGTATTATGCCAATTCTGTGCTGCTGCCTATTTCAGATCTAATTTATTACCAGTGGCCATAAAAAGGACTTTGTGCAGATCAGAAACACTTTTACTTCTATTCTACTTCATCTTATGAGTTTGGTACCTACTGCTTTGTATTGAAAAATACATCTGCATAGTACATTCTGTTTTACATGAATTTGTAAATATTCAAGACATAAATGCACGGGTAAAAGATTACTAACATTTTTCTTCTCTAAAAGCCTAATACTGAAACTGTATTCCCCTTTGCCATTTGAGACTTTATAATCAGTGAATTCCTGCTTCCCTAAATTATATTTTCTCATGATACAAGTACATAACTTCACTGTGTAGGCTGCAAATCTGGTGGGGAAAAAAACCCAGTTTTTAGAAATGTCGAGTACTATCCGATTATTATTTTGTGGCAAGTTTTCCACCTACATTAAAACCCACAGATAGTAAAAGTCAAAAGGAGCTGTGTTACACACCAGATTGGCTCCAGAGGGAATGCAGTTACTGCTTTTGACTGAGCTTAGTGGCTTTTTATAAAAGACTTTACATTTCCAAAACTGAACCCTGAAACAACTGTATGTTACACTATTTGTGCTGTGTGAAAATAGATGTTTCACAGCAGCCATGTTTTGAATTTTCCTAGTTACTCTGGATTCTGAATATTCCCAACTGTCCTACAAATGTAATACTATTTTTGGTTAAAGATTAGTGCTTAAAGATATCTAAAGAAGTCTTATGTATATAAAGCACTACAGGTTCCTGAAATAGCATGTATGTGTTCCAAAATGCAGAAGGCTCCTAGTCACGCAGCTCAGTTCAAAGTACACATGAACCTGCTCCTCAGGACTTTATTTTTAGGGGATCTAGGCAAAACCAACTCTGTCAGAGCAAGGTTCAGGGTAGATTCTTGCTTTGAGTTCTATTCTACAATGTATTCTCCTGCAAATAACAGCATTTTTTTTCTTCAAGGCATTGCAATTATACATGTTTTAAAAAGAAACCCTTATATAAGCCTTTCACAATGAAGGAAAGAGTAATTAACTTGTATAATTGTTAGTTGTGACCTGTAGTTTCAGTAATGCAGCTCAGCAGGCCTTTAAAACAGTCAGACACAGCCTGTTAACTAGCATTTGCTAGGAAAGGATGCAATCACAGAGTTTCACCCTCCTTTTCATGCATACATATCCCCGTCACTGCAGTAAACAGCAGGCAGATGTAAGCCAAGACGACCTTCTAGAACGGATCTCAGACATCAATTTTATTTCCACAAACTTTATTCCTGCCCTCAAGACAGAAAATTTCTCCACGGTATTATGGTTGGCTGAGCAGAGCACGAGGAAACACAAATTAAAAATCCTGTTAGAGTAGCATACATGTAACTCCATACAAGTAATAAGATACAGGAATTTCCATAAGATGCATGGCTAAACAAGCATCAAGAGAGGTTACAAATGCAAGTTAAAAGATATACATTAATCCTAGAAATAGACTAGAAAATGTGAATGTAAAAACTGAAATCTGAAGTAACACTGAAAGAAAGAACATCCATGTGAAATATTCCTGGCAAAAAAATCTTGTCCTGTTATTTCCAAATTGACAGATGTTTAACACTTCAGTTTATGACTCAGAAATGCTCTGAGGCGATGCTGTACTAGTCGCATTACCTCCTCTCCACTGCACCTTCAAGCAGGAAGGAAGAAAGACTAGTACATTGGATCGACTGCCTCGGCATCAACTTAATCCCTAACTCAATTGCTCAATTTTACATTCAGTAACTCTCCTTTTGTTTATTCTCTTTTCAGCACTTAAAATTTGTTTTGACATCTAAATGTATTATTTACGTACCAAAGCAGACAAACGCTTTTGCTCAGCAGCTCTTCTGTACAATTAATTGTTGAAAATGTGGTATGGAAAAGCAGAACAACCTGCACATCAGCTGCTTACCTGCCTTTCTTAAAGAAAAGTGCAGCCCTATTGCCACTACTGAAACTTCCCTTTTGATAACTAAATCAACTACTTTAAAAGATATATAGGCATGCTATTGCAACACCAGGCAGGATTTTAAAGCAATGCCATCCCCCTGCATGTTACCCATGCTCAATTAACATTGCTTTGCATTGACAGAGTCTACCTGCCCAAGGAGCTTATCCCTGTAACTGCTCCAGTGAAGTTACCCGGTTCAAACAGTCCCAATACATCCAGAGCCTCTGATCAGTACAATTCCCTGAGAAATCCAGGGCTGCTCTGTCACGTCTACACATCACCACATTAAAATATGGGATCTTAAGCAAAGGTTCTTTATATACATCTCTCCTGGATCCAAGACCAGTAGTACAAGCCCTCCTTGTGCTGAATCAGACTGAGCAGCCACAGCCACAGAATAATGTGAGGGGACTTAGGCATGGTGAGGGACATCCAACCAAGCAGTTATGGCCTCTGGTGCTGGCCCTGGGCTTTCATCATTCCTCTGTCCTTCACATCCCCCATGATGCATCCATGCCTGGAAGCCACCCCTCATCCCAACCCCAATTCTCTTAGTGAAGCTGATGCAGAATCAAACAAAAATGAAGCAAATTCCTGCAGAAAAATCCCACTTCAAATATAGGATTGTATTTTCAAAAGCAGCTTGCCATTTTTGGAGCAACAGCTTTTAAGTCCTCTGCTTGAGACATCTTGACTGCTATTTCTATGAAAGCTGAACATTTCCAGCTCCCATGGAAATCAGCAAGTGAGGGGAGTGCTCAACATCTCTGCGAGCCACGGCAGTGCTTTTGCGAAGGAAAAATGTTAAAACTGAATCACTTACAATTAATAGGTACTATCCAATTTTAGAAACCATGTAAAAAAAAAAAAAAAAAAGATCTTGGTGTTAAAGGGAAAAAAGAAAAAAGATAAATTAACTCGAAAGAAAATGTAGGGAAAAAAGCAGCATTTGGAAATGCATTTAATTCCTGCATCCCCAGACTCGATTTTTTATAGCTTTGGGGATGTGCCAGCATGCTGAAAAGATGAAAGATAACATTTTTGCAAAGGGGTCACACAGACAACATGCTACTAACCATCAACAAGGTAATAATTATAATGGCTTTGCATTATTTGAGAACATTTTTGATTAATAGAGCTCCTTAAAAGGTTGTTAGATATTTTGTTACAGTGACATTTCTACACTGTGTGCAATTTGTAGTCTACAAAAGACCTATTTTAACACACCAAAAGACTCTACTAGAACTGGGTATTTAGGTCATTTGTATCACCGCAGTGAAGCGTCAGTTATTTTGTCTGATACTCCCAGCCGTTCTGTAATTTGCCAAGAGTAACATTTTCTGTCAGTAAACTCTGGCAAGTCAATAAACATGGGCTTGATTTGACTTGAACTGGCATCAAGGTTAGAAATCGAGAAGGCAAATGTGAATCTTCATTGTAAAAATAAATGCCCCGTTTTGTGGATGGTTAGCAGCGCTTTCTGCTCCTTCTCATCACACTGCCAGGATCCTCTCTTAACAGATCTAAGGAAAGAAATGATTAAGAAATTGCTTCTTGTCAATGAAAATACCTATTTAATGAATGCTATGCAGTGAATCACAAAGCAACATAAGCATAATATGCTGGACAGCTAGTAAAGGAACAGGAGTGACCACTGAGGTGAACTCTGAGCAAGAGCAGAAAGGCAACAATCATTTGACTTACAGGCACAGAGCAGAAACCAGAATTGTTTCTACTTGCCTCTTCCTCCCCAGAGGGGCAACTTGGTCCTTCTTAGCTCCTGGGTACCCTGGGTCTCCCCCAGTTCTGCCCACTGTAGTGTCGGATGGTTGCCTAAAAACTGTTATGATATTGTTCATAAGTATACAAAAAGAATAAAAACTTTTAATTGCCTCTTCCTTCACACTTGGGGAAAAAAAGGATGGAGACATCACTCTCAGTATCCTCTTCATGCTAATTTCCAGATGAGCAGAATTCAGTCTTGCTGGATGGACTAGGAATAATCTTTCTTTACCCCTGTGCTGCGAGAGCACTTAGAGGTTTTTGGAAAGAGGTGAGGGCTCCAACATTCAGCATGTTTTGAAGTCTTCAGGCAATAATAGCAAATAAACCAAGGAGTTTGCAAATCTAAACCCCTAGGTATAAATATGTAGGTAGAACGACAATATTTATTCTAAAATCTAGTGAATTGTGCATTGTGTAATTTAAGCACTGTCAACTAAATCTGCTTGCGTCTGCTTTTGAGGGGTACAATATATGGTACCCCAAACCACAAACTGTACCCATGTAGGACACAAGTCTAGAACAATTAAAAAAAACAAAACAAAACATAAAAGAAGCAAGGACATACATGGTCATAACTGTAACAACTGGCCTACAAAGTCTTAATTTTCACAACCCTCTGGATGTGATTGTGTGTATGTAAATGGCTGCTATTTGTCTTTTACTTCTTGTTGCTCCTGTCAGTATCAAAAGAATGGCATGATCACAATCTACCTGTATTTTTGTCACTCTCATCTAGCGACCAGGCCAATCTATACTGGCATTTCAGTCAGTAAAATTACTCCAAAGCCCATTCATTAATGGACAACTAAATAATGATTTCTCTTAAGTAGTAATACTTCCGGTCATTTCCCAAGAACCCTGTACTGTTATAAACATCTATGTACTGTTACAAACTATAGCAGCATTGTCGGTAGCATAGTAATACCCTTAATAATCTTCAAACTGCTTTCTTTTGAACAAGACAAACAAAAGAAAGCCATTTGCTTAGCCCTTTCATGAACTGCACATTTTCAAACTCCAAGTCAAAATAAGGGACACATATGCTATGATCAAAAGCAGCTGCTTGCCTAATCCATCAGAAAAAGGATCCAAACAAAAGCTTAAACAAGCAAAATGACACGAATTCAAAGGTTGAGGTTAGAATTTTCATTCGTTTTCAAATAACTGTAGGGAGTTATTTGAAAACAATAATACGCAGACATTATGATGCTGATGAATCCCCGGCTTCAAAACAGTCCACTGACAAATTCATTAGAATTTACTACATAGCAAATGTAGTGTCTTCCTGGTGATTCAAGCTACTCTCACTTCACTGCTGTTACAGAAACTGTCAGATTGTTTGGGTGATGGGATTGGGAGAGTGTAATTTGCTTTTTTTTATTAAATGGCTTGCGCATCTAATTAAGTTATTTCGTACAACCAATGGTGCATGCAGCCAAGAGGAACAGGTCTTATTTACTAAATTTAATGAGATCATTTGTTAGGAAAAATTACTGTGAAATGCCTAAAAGAAAAATGCACTAAAATTAGTGTCAGAAACCCAGGTTATGGTCAGCTTTGACATACAGTATTAAGCAAAGGAACTGAGGATTCTCCCCAGGCTAGCACCTGAATTAGAGAGCTGGGTCCATTGCTAAAGACTACTTTTGTTCCCGGAGACTGAAAAAATAATACTTGTAGCAATGAAAAGTTCATAATTGAATTGCTGCAAATATAGTTACATCAGCAAGAACACACTACACTCAATTTATAAAGTTGGCTAATTTCTGCCAGCTCTGCTGATCCTTTTATGTTGTTAGTGCAATGTAAAGTGCCCGCCAAAATAAGAAATCCAGCCCAAATTAATGTTTTAAAAACTCTACAAAATTTGAACTAGAACAGGAAAGAAATCTAGATAGTGGGGGACACAAGTCTCTTCACCCACTGGCATGATGAACACAGAAGAGCAGGAGTCAGGAAGATGGTTTGAGGAAGACCTCCTTACACTATAAGGCACTGTAGGCACTAAACATTGATATACGGCGTGTTGATATATGCTACATGGTGAGTTTCAGAAGTTACATTAAAAACTACAGGCAAGGATGCACTATGAGGAAGGTCTCCCAAAAGAGATCTATCTAAATTTCTGCTAGACATCTTGTCTTCCCAGTGTCCTCTCCTGAAATCAAAGTAGCATGTGCAGCATAAGCTCAGTTTAACCCTAATAAAGTAACAGAGGTCAACAAATAGTATTTTTAACCATTAGACAGTGTTTGGATTCTGAGAACTGGGAAAAAGACTGACTATAAAAATTTCCTTAGTGAGTATGATGCAAAACATAGCTAAAAATACTGATTTTTGTCTACATATAACAGTTCAAATGAAAAATACAAAAAACATAATATACAATTTAATATTCCTTGGCTGAAGATCTCCTAGGATACTTGGTCTTCCCACTTCCTGACTCACCACAACCAAACTAGGAATCACTTGGCAGCAATGAATTGTTATATGCATAGTCCACCTGTGTAGCCTAAGCCATAAGGGAGGAGGCAGACATGAAGCATCTAACCATGGCTGTCTTGGGACATTAAAGAGGCTGACATATTGCCAAATTGATTCAAAACAGTTTTAACTGGAACTAATACAACATTCTGATATGTTAAATAAAGACTGAACGTTTCAGTGTCTCCTGGACGTTCTTTTCAGCTCTACACTTGTTTTCACCATGCCTAAGTAACTGCAAATTATTTTTTGTGGGGAAGAAGCAGCTTGTATTTTCCAAAGAATGGAAATACTATTGGCAAAAAAAAACCCAAATCATTTCACTGAAAATGTAGTTAGGCCCAGCTCACAATGCAAAACTATGAATTCCATGATACACAGTAAATAGTTGTGTCACCTAGAAGCAGACTAGCATACTGAAAAAAAATGGACTTGAAAATGATTCACGCTTCCAAGATTAATGCTCCATCATTTTAAAACTAGCACTGATTAAAACTATCAATAAGCAAAGTTGGACTTTGTCAGAAGAGATCTGTCGTCCACCAGAAGATATGGTTGAAGAAACACAATCTGGACACTCTACAAACCTAGCGGCAATTTAAAGACCATTCCAGACTGCCTTTAGATTGATCATATTATTAGTTAGTGTCAACAGTCTTACCTCAGGAAATACTATGGGTATTACTGTTTGATATGCAGAATTTGTAGCTTTTTGGAGCACACAAGTAAAAAACGGATTTATACTGAATCTGCTTTATATTTTTATATATCTTTTATTTTTTTATTTATTTCCAGTGCCTGTGCTACCTATATTGAGCGGAAACCTGTGCTTGACCTCACAGCTACCTATAAAGAAGTCATTATCCCACTCCATTCAGCACTTCTCAGGCCATACTTGGAATACTGAGTTCAATATTGGTCCCTGATATACTAAAAAAGATGAGGACAGGCTGGAAAGGGTCCAGGAAAGGGCGGCAAAGACGATCAAAGGACTGGGAAGCCTGCCATGCAAGGAAAAGCTGCGTGAACAGTGTTTGTTCAGTCTAGAGAAAAGAAGACTCAGGGGAGACCTTATCACCAGGTTTCAATATTTAAAGAGTGACAGACAATAAGGCAGAGACTCCCTTTTTACAAGGATCCACACAGAAAAGACAAGTGGTAATGGACGCAAGACACTCCCAGGGATATTCCAGCTGGACACAAGAGGAAAATGTTTCACAATGAGAACAATCAGCCACCAGAATAATCTCTCCAGAGAAGTGGCAGACTCCCCAACACTGGACAGTTCTAAGATTCAGCTGGACAGGGCACTGGGAAATCTAGTCTAGACCATGCTTTTGTCATGCTAGGTTGTTCCAGATGATTCCTGAGGTCCCTTCCAACCAGGTATTCTATGGTAATTCGGTACGTAATTTATTCAGACACATAGCACCTTGCAAAAGGTAAAATAAATGCAAGTATGTGGTAATGTAGTAGAGCATACTAATAAGAGAAAATTAATGCGCTCTCCCACTCTTGAGGCACTAAAATCATTTTAACTTACTGAAGACTGAAGAAGTAAAAGGCTGAGAGAAAACTCTGCCCAAATTATTAATACTAATTTAACACTAGAAGTTGGGGGTTTTTTTGTTACTTCTTCTCAAATGCTGTCTCTAAATTTTGGAACATACACCTATATACTACCTGTTTAAGTACTTTGGTGTTTGACTGGAATAAAAACAGGGAATGGTTCTAATTACCAGGGAGGTCTGAAGTTGTGCAGAAATGCACCATTAAATACTACGTGTAATAACCCCGCTGTTGTGACTGCTCTGACAAGCAACTGACATTTAGAAAAGCCCAGTAGAATATGACTTTCCATTTCCCTGTGCATATCTAATCTCACATTAATGATGCTTTTCCAACAAGAACTTGGAAATTGAAGAAGTGAGGTCCAAGAACAGGAAAAGATTAATCTCTTCTCAACAGAACTGTGACATAAGACCCAAATCCAAGGCTTAGAGTTGTCAATGACATAACTTGAAAAAGTCCATGTTAATTTTTAGTTCTTTGGTATCCAGACACTGAATCTAATAACCCTGGGGAAAGAAGATGTTTCTACAGTCTGCAGTGTTATTGTAGTTAAAAATACGACTAAAAACAGAGCCCTAATGCATCTGAAGTTCATCTTACAGAAGAGTATGAACTGCCAAGTACACAGATAGACTCTGTCTGATGGCAGTCTATCCCAGGTGACCTATCACACTGCAGCTCAGTTTTCTCTGATTTTCAGTATTGTAACAGATAAGGCCAACTTCACAGTCAATCTAGAGAAGAAACAGGCTCATTTGCAAACTAATTCTTCTATCTGTTTCAGACATCTCCCCTAAGATGATATTAATTACACTGACTATACTGACTAAATTGTCATTGACCATAAACCTTAAAGTGACTACCTCACATCAGCTTTTACCTACTTTCCTACCATATCCACTCCTAGTGAAGTAACACTCACTGTTTTTACAATCTGGTGGGGCTTTTTCCTGTACTTCAATCCAGAATACAAAACTAGAAGGCTTAGAACCATCCCAAACAAAAATGGGGGTATTACACCTGGATGAATTTCAGAGATGTTTTACTCGCCTCTACCCATAAGTACGTGAAAACTCTGAAATACCAATGAAGAAGAAAAATTTCCTTTCTTCTTCGTTAACAGAATGACTTTATTATTTATTCATATTTTCCTCATTATTCAGGCTTCTCTGTGACCTGGAGAGACCGTGAATCAGCTGTTCAGGATGGAAAGCTGGCCCACAGTGTGTCTGCCTAGAAATGCTTATGGGGAAGAATGCAGCAGAAGACAAGGTGCTGAGCTGTCCACTGAAGTATTTAGCTGTGTATGTTGAGGCAGCATCTACTTGTGCAATCACATCAGAAATCCTGGGTTGCAGGTTTCTTGGTTCAATGTAATTAATTCCTCTGCCAGAAAGCAGGATAGCTCTACTGTAGCTTTTTCATAGAGAATGAGCTTTGCTATGCAAACAGAAATATACTTGATAACAGTGGCATTTTACAGCTGATAACTCTGTCAGTTCTAACATATTAGAAAAATCCATAGCTCTTGTGTGATAAAACTGCCAATATTAAGTGGTAAAGCATGCTTCTGAAAGCATTGATTTATTCTGTCTCTGGCTTGATCCTGCACATAGAGACAAGCTAAGACATTTCATTTAGGACACTGTAACACGAGGAGAAACCAAAGGTCCCTTTGAATTCTCAGACCAAACCCTGCCCTTTCAGGGTACTTTATAATCTCTTTACATGAATTGAAGTCCACCTTTCTATGCCTCTACCTCAATATGAAGATTCAAGGCACACTGGTACGGTATTAACAACTGTCCTCTACTTTTCCATCCTAAATTCACTCATGGCTCTCTTGGATCCCATTATTGTAAGCCCTGTCCATCCATTCATTCCAATGCAAAGCCAAGTTTCTTAAATGCAAGATGCTGGAACTGTAAACAGTCACTCCGGGTAGATTTTCTCAGCACTTCACTACCTGTACCAAAAATACCTCACTGTTTCTCTCTAACCACACACTTGCTTTGTACATGGTTACATAGCCTCAACAGACTAATCATTCTAGTTCTGTGATAAACAGCAAATCCAGGTAATTTCTCCTTTCTCCTGAGTTTCCAGGAAGCGTCAGTCATAAACCCAAAAGTGCCTGACTTCATTGCCCTCTGACTGACTGCAATTTCGCGTCTTTTACACCAATCTTCAAGGTCAACCAGTTCTTCTCTTTCTATATTGCTTACATCTCAACATTGCACACAATCAACTATCTCCACAGTTGCTTTTTTTTGGTCAGCATCACTAACAAAAACATTCTTCACCTCCTGAAAACATCTATCCAGTAATTTATCTCTAGCTTGACTGCTCTGCTTTCAACCTACTCACTGACATGACCTGTTTGCCTAACTTGCTACCTAATTTAGAATTCTATAGCACTGGCAGGAAAAAATGTTGTTATCTATTTGAACTGAAGCTACACAAATGCTTTAAACAAGTTTCTCAGATTCACAGAATGCCTGTAGGGACCTCTGGAGGTCATCTGGTTCACCCCCCTTGCTCAAGCAGAGCCACCTACACCCAGTTCCCCAGGACCATGATTAGATGGCTTTTTTGAAAATCTCTGAAGACAGAGACTTCACAATATCTCTGAGCAATTCAGTGCTCAGTGACCCTTACAGTAAACAGTTTTCCTTATGTATAGACAATGGGACATCACCGGCTCATGTTCAACTTGGTGTTCTCCAGGACTCCCAGGTCCTCTTCTGCGAAGCTGCTTTCTAGCTAGGCAGTCCCCAGCATATACTGGTTCATGGCATTGCTCATCTCTGGGTGCAGGACTTTGTACTTCTCCTTGTTGGGCTTCACAAAGTTCCTGTCCACCAATTTCTCCTATCCAGGGTCCCCTTGATGGCATATAGTCACCCCTTCCAGATTTGTATCATCAGCAAACTTGCTAAGGTTACACTCTGCCCCATCATCCACATCATTAATGAAGATGTAGAACAGGACTGCGCCCAGTATTGACTGTTGGGGTACATCGCCAGTTACTGTCCTCTAATTAGACTTTGTTCCCCTGAGCTCAGCCACTCAGCCAGTTTTCAGCCCACCTCACTGTGGGCTCAGCCAGCCCAAACTTCATCAGCTTCTCTGTGAAGATGCTGTGGCAGAGAGTGTAAAAAGCCCCAATGAAATCAAGATAGACAAGATACACTGCTCTCCGCTCATCCTCCAGGTCAGTAATTTCATCATAGGTGGTATCGGGTTGGTCAAGCGTGACTTCCCCTTAGTGAATCTATGCTGACTATTCCTGATGACCTTCTTGTTTAGTTTAAAATGCATTTAAAACATAGGAAAATACCACATCTGCAATCAGGGTTTTTGTAGATAAAAATTAACAGAGTTAAATCTGCTTTTGTGCAAATTCACACCTACTGAGAATCTATCATTTCAGTATATAGCACATTTTATCCTGGTTTCAGAAGTCCTTTTTTTCCAAGTAACAAAGAAGTACAAGTCATGCAATTCACACACTTATTTTCTCCCCGAGGAATAGGAAAAAATAAGAAGTGATTTATCACAAAAGATTCTATATGCACTTTCCATCAGCATCTTAATTTTTCAAGAGATTTTCAAGCCTAATAAATTCCCCCTCCATCAAATCCTATCCCCAAATCTTTGGTCACTAATTATTAGCATCTTAGCAGGTAACAGTAAGGGGACTAATCAAACAAGAAAAACTGCATTTCTTTCCAGCTAAGTATATAAATCCTGCTCCCTAATGGTTTTCCTCCCAATTAAACAATTTGTAAACTTGATAAAGCTTTTGGCAGGGAAAAAATCCTATCAAAAACTCTAGAAACTCTTTTAATCTACAAAAATTTTCAGGAAGAAACCTTGTTACCTGAATTCTGGAATAAACATATCTAACAATATATGAAAGCCCTGATCACCCTCAGGAAATGCTTCAGTGACCTAGATGTGTCAAGAAGAGGGAGAAGCAGATGACCATACTGAAAAAAACTTGAAAGAAAAAACAACAAATCAACTATTTCTTGTACCACTGCAAATAAAATATTTTAACCACAATTCAGCATACACTTAATATAGATTAATTACTTTAAAAAAAATAATTCCTGTCACACAACGTAGGATTTCACTATATAAACTGTCAAAAAGCATCATCTCATATATACTGGAAGACAAAAGCACAGACAGGTCTGCTTAGAAAGCCTGACACCACAATGAAGTCAGGTGGGAGACAGAGCTTTCTCTTACCAGTAGCTTAATTTTAAGGAAAGGTTCCCAGGAATAACAGATAAATTTATGTTGAAAAGAAAACATTATTCTGATTTTCAGAGTAACATTATTCAACTTCCACGTTCCAGATAAAACCTGAAAACGATAGTTTAATAAATCTTTACATCCTTAGAATAAACTAACAGAAGATCATGAGGAAAATCAGTGTTTCTATACTGTGCCCACAAAACTGGAGACAACTTTTGGTGTTCACTTGTTCTGTAAGTTAAAAAATTAAATCATAACAGTGTGGAGATGAACACAAGATACAGTAAAAACTAAATGAAAAACTAAAGGAAAATAAAAATAGTATCTTTTTGTTCCTGCCTCACTGAAGACAAGAAAAACACCGCTCTGGTGATGGTCCATTCCAAGGAAGCCTGAGCTGATGTGGATAACGGAGCAGAGGCACAGCCAGTGCTCCTCACCAGCACAAATGCCTCTTTGCAACTCTGTGCAGCAGCTCTGCCACAGCTGCACAAAGAAACATTTCTGAACTACAGTTAAATTCTGCTGCTGCACTGATTCAACAGCCGCATGATGTAGCCCCAACCATTACTAAACAGCTTAGTGCCTCTCCCATACTTTAAAATTTTATTTGCAAGCAGTTGGCTGTAAGACATATTTACATCTTTTTCAACATACACGATAAGGTTAATCCTCTTTGCTGTGTTTTCAAGGCCTAAAATGAAAAATAAGCACAACATTTTACTTGAACCTGAATAAAAAAAGACACCTTTGAAATTCTGATACTTCTGGAACAAAGAGATTAACATTCTTCAATGAAGACAGGAGAAAGCTTTCTTCAAAACTGATTTGCAGGCAGTATGTATTATCTCATTAACTCAGAGATTAGATGTGCCGGTAAACTGGTTTCCAAGGTAACTGGACTAACCATAGGGAAGTCATCAGGGTGATAAGTAACTCAAAAAAAGGTACCATGCGGAAACACAAGAGAAGTTGCTGAACTGTAGCTATTTGGATAAGCCTAAGATTTACTCATTTTACACAAAGCATAATAGGATTATTTAGAACAGTGTTTCTAATGTTTAAACTGCAAGTTCATGAACGGTGACTGAAAACCCTGACGTGGGGACACTACAAGCATGAGCAGGAGATCAAGCCCTTCAGAGCTCGTGCAACCCAAATTGCCTCCCCTGTTCTGCCACGTGGCTATCAGTTATGGTAAATCAGGGACACGGATCCTGGCAGCAACAGGGCATCTAAAGAGTGCTTAAAACACAGAGGTGTCTGAAGTATGAGGCTTAGGCTTTCACAGGTCTCCACCAAAGTTCCACTACAAACACTGCTGGAAACCTGTGAACTCAACAAAACCGAACTTGAGAAGCCTGATGATCTTCTTCCCAGGTTTTAGAGCTTTATGCAGTGCAATGGCTAGAAATCCAGTTAGGCAACAATGCAGCAAAATATTTTGCTTATTCATGTTTAATTCCTATGTGCAGACTTAAGTATTGCTAAATACAGTACTTGACATTCGCAATTTTTTATTCAGATGCTGTGATTCAGCAAATGTTTACATTGACTGTGCAAACTAGAGGCTTGAGTGCTTCAGCCACAGAGAAACCCAACATTAGAACAATTAAAACATAACAGAAGTAAAAACAGCTGGCCTTACACAGTGCCTTCTAGGTGTTGTTCGCTTTTTCCTCTTGCATAAATTGCACGACATGTATCAATTTGCAGTATCAATCCACACTGCAATGTGAATTCAAGAAAAAACATGAACAATACATGTCTGCGGACAAGCTTTTTATCTGAAGGCATGCACATACCCACAGAGGCAGTCTGAATAAAGATGATTTTGTATGCAAAAAGGACAGTTCCTCCCAGCCTGCTGCCACTGGCAGCACAGGGAGGAGAGGACCATTTTCCTTTGCAGAGGTGGAACAGGGGCTTTCTGGAAAAAGTGATGAGTTGCTGCCAAGCATCTGCCGTTTCCCAGATGGGGAAAAAACTGACATGCAGCCAGGGCCCGAAGCCACAACACGGGGGAGCACATGAGGGACAAAGTCTGTCTTTCTTTCAGGGCCTAAATTGGGTTGTTCATTTTATTTATTTTAAATACATCACTGTGGCATATTGTATGCAATGGTCTCACTTTTGTTACTCTATACTGTGGGAAACTATGCTGGTTTTCCTTTTCAGTGCTCCAAATAGCATTTCTGAAAGCATCTGAAAAGACTTGGTAAAGAAAACACCAGCTCATAATATCTGAAATACACAATCCTGTAAGCTGCTTCTCAACTAGAAACACTATCACCTACTGCAAAAACTCAGGGGGCTTCTGTAAAAACATAAACTGAAATAGCTTTGCACAGCTTTGCACTCATCGCAGAGTCCTAGCTCACACCAAATTCTTGTATGTTGTTACATGCTTCTTGTATACTAATTTCTGAATTTGCAGTACCAGAAGTAAGTTTGATGGAGCAGCAAGATAACCCCACATAATGGCAAAAACAGCTTGTGCAAATTCAAACACAAAATCCTCAGTGACTCTAAAAACTACTTAAAGAAAACAATATGGAATATTTTCTTAAAATATCCACAGAGAGGAAAAAAAAAAAACAGAAACAGAAAAACACCAAACCCTGAAGTTTTAGCTTGTCTAAGGAGAATTCATTGCACTGGGAGGAGGCGTTAATTTGTTTCTCACTAACAGCAGGATTCTACCATCCTTCTACATCTGCCCACAATTTAGCAAAACAGAAACAAAAAATCAAATCAAAGTCTGCAGCACACAGTAGCAACAAAAAAAACCCCAGGCCTTATTATCCTGTAAGATACTTAAAAAGACTGGCAGCCCAGAGAGCTTCTCAATGGGATGCAATAGTTTTCTTAGCTTAACATCTCCGCATCAAGCTTCCCAGCACCTTCAGAAGTAGGTTAACGTAGGAAGAGTCACTGTACTTGCTGTGTAAACACACTTTGAACCACCACAGGAAAATAAAAAAAGGCCACCATCTGTAGAAGACATAAAACAAGATACAGCTGCCTCTACAGAATGACATAAAGATGAACCAACCATCCCCACCAACTGCAAGAGAAAAATCTCTCATCCTTCAAATGCTGCATCCTGAAAACAAGCTTACCAGAAGTCTGCGTCAGTGTCTTCTCGTATATGGAGAACAGACATTTATTTAGTCGCACGCAGGATCCTAGATACTCAATTCAATCATAAAAGCAATTTTCTCTTCAAACTGGATGCTAGATACTCAATTCAATCATGAAAGGCATTTTGCCTTCAAACTGGAAGCTTTCTAAACTACATCCTTGAATTGCCATAAATAAAATTCTGTGAAAGCATCAAGCAAGTTCATAATCTCTTGTTGTGAGGAATATATAATTATTAGCAATCCTATACCCATCTATCAGCAATTAGCATGTGGACAGGCAGGCTCAGTAAGGAGAATCTGGTTGGCCTATTTTATGTAGCACATAAAATAAGACAAAGCGTATGACTACACTGCAGAGTAAATTAGTCTTTCATTCAGTACCAAAGAAAGAGCTACACCTAGACTGCTTCTGGTACCAACCCGTCTTGTTTAATTTTAATTCAGGTATGCCTAATTTATATTGCTGCCTGCAGTAATATATACACCTATTCTCCATCACAGTCCCCCCACTCCTAAATCTCTTTTGTTTCCTGAACATAGCTTGATACCATTATATAAAGGAAAGGAGTACAGATTCTGGGAAATGTAATTTGTTTCCAACTTCTACTGGCCAAGCATATAATTACATCTATGACAGATAATATTTTCGAACAGGTATCAAGCCACACTGAACTGCTGCAGAGAAGAAAGTGAGAACCATCATCAAAACACTGGGAACTCAAAGCACAGGCTGAAGCCACTTTCTTTTACTTACTCTAGATTAATTTCAGTTTCACTTCTGCTGAAGCTGTCACTGACAACAAACCCACTCTCGTCAGCCAGAATTACACATGAGGTACAATTCTGTCCACAGTACAGTACCCATTTTCTTATGATTTCTGAAACCTGGTTTCACAGTTAGTAGAGAGCTATGACAATGCGGGAGGTGTGTTTTGAAGATGTTGATCTCAAATCAAGATGTTGAAGGACAGCTCAGCGATGCAGGCAGGAGGTGAGCACTCCAGCACAGGTCGCTGCAGCACCTGGCTCTTCCCCCAGGTCTCACCTGTACCTAATTTAGCTGAAGGTCAGTGAGCACACACAGTAAACAGCAAGTAGTATTTTACTTCTAAACTGTAATATTTTGACATCCGTTCACCAATATCATAAGATTCCCCAAAAGCAGTTATCTACATTTTACAACTTTTATTTTCAATTAAAATTTGAAGATCACAGTTCAACTCCTCTCTCTTCCGCTAATCCCAGCTTCATAACTGAGCATTACCATCTTCCTCTATTTCTCTCTCAACTGTCTTATCTGTTGGGCTTATTTATATTCATTATGCGGACAAAGAGACATTCTAGCCACAAAGTGAATACCTCGATAAGGCCCTGACTGTGTATCAAAACCAGGGCAGCTTCAAGACATGAATAAGAAAGCCTATCCCGGTTATCCTGGCTTTAACATTATTCTAGCTTCTTTATTCATTGATTTTTTATTCATCTTTTTTCCTCTCTTGGGGAATGCTACATGTAAAAATTGCTTTACAGTAGCAAAGTTCAATGTTAGTCTTTGCCACCTCCCAGCCACTACTTTCAAATAGCATAATGGGAGCGACAACCTAAAAAAGAAAAAAAAAGCAAAAAAGCCAGGTTTTAGTTGATATTGCAGCTGAAGAAAACAGGAGGGAAAAGCATGCAGAAGAAGAGCCTGGTTTGAGAAAAAAATTACTATTTATTATTACTAACCGAGGACTGCAATCCCATGAAGTATCTATGGCCTTGCCAGTCGATCAAAGCAAAACACAACACTTACATACCAACTAAATTAAAAATCTAGAGTTGAGCACTTAAAACCCCAAAAAAATCCAAAGGGAAATTAAGTTGCACCGGGGGTGGTGCTCCACAAAGCAAGCGAAAACATTGGGCAAGTCAAGAGTCAAGAATCAGCTTATTGAGTTCTGCGGTCTCTCTGAGTTCTTCTTCCAGCTTACAGCCCTAATAAGAGATGCAAACAGATGCCTCTCTTTGCTCAGGGCTCAAAGCCCACAGCTGCCTCCTGAAGGCAGGTGGCTGTCGCATTTGATCATAAAAGCTGGTAAGACAGATCAGGTAGGCTTTGTGAGAGCCTATCCAGGAGAGGAAGAGATGACAGCAGTGCACTTCATATAAAAGGCCAAGTGGTTGTAACAGTCATACGCTATGTGGGAGTTAAAATTCAATTCCGTTAAAGTCAAAGATCTCTTTTTAAATCTAATAGCTCCTTATATATGTCATTTTAACAGGTCTATCACCACATCTCAGATCCCAAAGCTGCCCTCAATGCTGAAGGAGAAAAGTCTTAAATCAACACAATCTTATTTGCTCTTGTATTTTTTCCAGGGACGGGACTGGGAAACTCATTCCGTATAGACAGTTCTTTTGGTCCCATGTTCCACAGAAAGGGTGGAAGAACACAGTGTAACCTACGGCATAATGTCTAGGTACATGCACTCCTAGAAAATTATGGAAGGAGGTCTAAGTCCCCTTCCTGGGCAGAAGATGGCTATCCTTTCTTGAAGCTCTTTTATTAAATGCATGGACAAGCCAAAACTGTTGTAAAATTCAATTATAGATTAGCAACACATCTGAAAAAGCTGCTAGCCTTCATGAGACAATGCACGTACACTTCAAGATCAGTAAGTATGAAACCTCATTAAGTGGTAGCAAAGGTTTTCTGAGCATCAACGTGATCAGCTTATACAGTTGTGATGTGATCACACAAAGGAGACTCGCTGACTAGTAATTAAACTCTAGAACTGCTTTCAATTGAAAGCACTACACTCTTTCATGAAGCTGATGACATTTGTTATAAGCTGTTATCCAAAAAAGCAGGATTTTTTTTAGTTATACATGAGAAGTACTGAAAGTTAGGAACTTTAAGTAATTTGTTTTCTTATCAAAGTAGCTTTCAATTTCTTTGAATGCTACCAGATACTGAAACTGTTCCAAGGAAAGTACCAGTTCATGGTTTTGTTACGAGATCTACCTGAAGTAGATGTTTCCTGACACAATTCTTGTAACTGCGTGAAGGGACCACCCCACCAGCACTTAGTACAATAAGACAGCAGACTCTATCAGTGTATTCAGTGCAAAGTTTCAGGCTTCCTGCAGAACAGACTGCCATTCCCAGTGCTGGCTGCTCTGGGAAAACAGAGCAAGAGTAGAAAGGCCAGTATTCCCCACAGTTCTCAGATTTTGTTTCTTCATCACAAATAGTTTGCTCTAGCTTCCTTTTTTTTTCCCTGGTTCACTGCATTCTAGCTGTTGAATCTCTTACAGCAGACTGTAGACAATGCTACACAATTTTCCTGAACCTTGACCTGATGTTAACAAGTGTCCTTGTAATGCAGATCAGTGCATCAGTAAGATGAAACTGTAAAACAGGCAAAATACTGCTAAGTCACTGAAGTGTTTCCGCAGACATGTATACATTAAACTTCAACAGAGCTGTGGTGACACCAAAAAGAAACTCTGAAAACCCTCTATTCCATGACATAGAGGTTGTTATGATTTTAGCTAAAAACTACCCTACAATCTCACTGCTAGGCTTTAGCAGAGCTGGCAAGTGTACTGGCAATACATGCAGAGGTTTTCCCTCAGCTTTAATGGTCATAATTATGCTTCTGTCTTTAAGAAAAACTCCCCTAAGCCATCTCAGTTTGACAAGCTTTTTAACATTAAATGCCACCTTATTTTGCTGTATTACACCACTCTCAAGTTGTGTATGTGCCAAACTTTCCCATTCATGCTTGCTTCCTTTTTGAGTTTACTTGCTGCCACACACCCATGAGAAAAGACCTGTCAGCTCTGCAGCTCTCCTGATGCCCACTCTGCACTGCCAAATGTGGTGTAAAAGCAAAAAAAAATCAGGATCTGTGCACTTCTTTTCTTTGGGTCATTACCATCACCATATCTGTCCAGTTGCCCTGTTATCAGTGCATGCTGATACCTTACTTTCTATTTCCTATGTGCTAACCAAATGGTGCAGAAGATGACACATGACTCAGTGGTGGTGTAATAATGGGTTTCCAGCACTGTCGCCTGCCAATCTTGCACAGTATAGTTTGCATGCTGTATGTAGTACAATATAGTTTGGTTTGATACCCCATCATGTGCTGTTAGGAATTCTTGCATGCAAACTCAGTGAACCCGCAGTGTAACACCTGGAATTCTGCTATCAGCACTACTAAGCTAATTTACTCCTCCATTTCATGACAGTAGCAGGACAAAGGGCTGCAGAATGTCAGGAAGTCCCAAAAGATCTTATTTCTGATGGTATCACTGATGTCTGCACCAAATACAGGCATACGGATATTAGCAGAAGCAGCTGATTCAAAGTAAGATATTTTAAATGCAATTTCTTCTACAATTGCATTTTTGTCACTTAAGTCATTTAATCAAATTTGAGGTCTGAAAAGAGGATGAGGGACAGCCTTCCTTTTCTTCTGCTGCTGGTGTTTTTTTCAGATAGTGAGACAAAAGATCAAATTTTGACCTTCACTTTTACAGTAATCCAAGCCAGTCATTAAAAGACAACTATTATTCAGCAAGTCACCAAATGATGTTGCATCTTGGAATTCCAGTGCTAATAAAAGACAAAGAATTTGATCTAGTATTTCATGATTATAGTACCACTCTTGTTTAAAAGAGAACAAAAAATACCTTATACTGGAGAGAAGTCACACCATGCTTACCCTCTACAGACATTGTTGCTACACCCTCCAGGCAGATTTTCCTTGCGCTGCAAAAATTCTTGTAGATAAAGGAAGCCCAGCTCCCTTGGGAGCATTATGTTTGTTATGTGAGAATAAATTACAAAGTTTTTAAGATAAAAATTTCTATTTCAGTCTTCTGACGAATTACTGCTACAGTAATTTATTAGTCACCGATCTGCAAGAACAAGGAAGTTTGTTCTTTAAGCTGGTACTTTTCTAGGTGTACAAATGTATCCTTTAAGAAGGGGTGGCAACATATCCACCTGAAGGTTGGCCAAGTGAAGCAGATACTCCATACAACACGCCCAGAGAAGAAGCTTCCTCTCCTCTTAGGTGGCAGCCACAGCTTTAAGGAAAACTGTGATGAAACACACAGCACATCTAGATTTTGTTATCTCACACAACAAAGAGGCAAGTTATCAAAAGCACAAAGTGAGATGAGATAGAAAGATCTATGGAAAGAACAAGGACAGAGAATTAACAGCATTTACAGAGCCTCTATGGATATGATACTACATATTTCACACGTTATTTGCTTGTTAAAAATAATAAAATACAATAAACAAACCCCACAGATAATGCTACAACAAAATAAACTCAGTGGTAAAAAGCACCACAGGGCATTCTTCAGTCTTTTTAGTGAGGAATATGCTCTGTGTAAAACAATGACAAAAATCCATAAACTGGCAATTAAGAAAGAAGCTTTCTTCTTTCTTTTCTATTTTTTAATGTAACACAAAATGTCAAGTATGCAGCCTTAGAAAACTGAGGATAAAAAGCCGAAATTATGTCCTAGGCCATCAACAAAACTAACTGGAGTCTGGGAAGTGTCCAGAATCAATTCCAGGGGAAAAAAAGCCACGAAGAAGACAATCAGAAACTACATTAAAAAAATAATAAATCTATGAGGCAGACTACAGTGCTGGGATACCAACAGGAAGACAACTGAGAAAAAATGGTGGAGAAACAGTTCAATGGCATATTTCAGGTAACACCATACTGCAGGACTACCAATGCAGTGGTACGTGGTTAGCTCTTAAAAAAGGCCACAAACCTGCCCTATGGCATCTTTCAGCCCGGAATGCTGCAAGTTCAGAGCTATCGTGTACCAGCTGCATTGGGTTATGGAAGCTGGGCAGGACCCTGTCAGGGCAGGGTGCTGCTGAGGCTCCTGGCTGGAGTAGGATATGCTCACCGCCCCACTACCACACTGGCCGAGCCCTCATGGTTCTCATCACTGTGCTGCTGGAAGCTAAATCTGGCTTTCTCAGGCACAGAAACCTGCAGTTCTTAATGGCATGGATTAACTACAGGGGTTCCCCAGGACTTAGAGACACAAGTGACCCTCCAGTTTAGGAAAGTATCATTCATCACACATGGGCACCAGAGGCTTGCTTTAGCAGATCTACTTATACAGCAAAAGAGTGAAGAACAATTTACTTTGTACTACTCACTCAGTTTTAACCCCTTTATTCAAACTGTTACTCAAAAAACTTCCTGCTAATCTCTTTCATGTTGTACTAATCATTGTTGGTCATCTGCAGCCATACACATTGGCCTCTCTTCTGGGAGTTCTTAACCTTTACAAAACCAGCAAAATGCCTCTATCATTATCAGAAGGATTTCATAGATAAACTAGACAGTGCTAGTAGCTCGGTACATTGTGTGAAATAAGTGATTTTAAGATTGCACTGAAGGTGTACAGCACAGTGTGGAATTACTACCAGTTTGACCAGAGCTTTTGAGTATTTGGCCTCTATTTAAGCTGTATTCAACAAGATCTTTTTGAAATACTCATATTTTAACCTCTGGATTGGCAAATCCATGCACACTTACAATTTCATTAATGAGAGGTCACTTAGTATATTTTGCAAATTATAAAATCAAAATAGTTCATCTTGGATGCAATTTAGCTGCTTCCTTTACTGAAGTTCAGGAAAATCAGGAAGATTTTTTTTTCCTGATTTAAGTGAAACCACAGAATCACAGCACAGCTGACACTGGAAGGGACCTCTGGAGATCATCTGGTCCAATCCCTCATGCTCAAGCAGGGCCATCTAGAACTGGTTGCCAAGGACCATGTCCAGATGGCTTTTGCATATCTCTAAGGATGGAGTCTGTAAAATCTCTCTGGACAACCTGTGCCAGTTCTGAGTCACCCACACAGGGAAAAAGTGTTTCCTGATATTCTGAGGAAACCTGCGTTTCAGTTGGTGCCTACTGTCTTTGGTTCTGTCACTGGGCAACACTGAAAAGAGCCTGGCTCTGTCCTCTTTGCACTCTTCTTTCAGGTATTAATAAGATCCTCCTGAGCCTTCTCTTCTCTAGGCTAAACAGTCCCAGCTCTCTTAGCCCTTCCTCCCAGAAGAGATGCTCCAGATCCATAATCGCCTTCATGGGCCTTCTTTAGACCCTCTCGTCTCTCATAGCGGGGAGCCCAGAGCAGGACCCACCACTCCAGATGTGGCCTCACCAGTGCTGAGTAGAGAGTAGACCTGATGGCAACACTCCTCCCAGCACAGCTCAGGACACCATTAGCCTTCCTTGCCACAGGGGCACATGCTGGCTCACATTCAACTAGGTGCTCTCAGGACCCCAGATACTCTTCTGCAAAGCTGCTTTCCAGCTGGATGGCGCCCAGCATATACTGGTGCTTTCCCTCTCCAGGTGCAGGACACTGTACTGCTCCCTGTTGAACTTCATGAGATTCCTGTCTGCACGCTTCTCTGTTCAGCCAGTTTTCAATCCACCCCATTGTCTGCTCATCCAGCCCCTACTTCATCAGCTTCTCTTAAGGAAGCTATGTCCAAAGTCTTACTGAAGTGAATGTGGACAATATCTATTGCCCTCCCCCATCTATGAAGCCAGTCATTCCATTGTAGAAGGTTATGATGTTCATCAAGCATAACTTCCCCTTTTCACTAGTCAAGCGTTACTGGTAATGACTGTCTCATGCGCTTGTAGTAAGCCACAGTAAGTCTTACCAGTTATTTTGGACCTACAGCAGTTATTTTGGACCTACAGCTGTTAAGACTGGAAACTGGTTTATTGACCAGACAGAAGGGGAAAAAGAAAAAAAAAACAAACCCTCTATTTAATGGTATTTCCCTCCCCACATCTTAAATAAATGAAAGAAATGCGCAAAACAATTGAGGTGGCAGGTTTTAGTCAATCTACCAGATTAATAGAGGGAAGATAAAACCGAGCAACTGCTTCAGAGAAAAAGGCTGTGCAAGGCCAAATAAAGAGCTACGTGGCCTGGTAGTCTCCTGCTCCCAAACACCATACTGAAACACTCATGTGCATTAGTGCACTTTACCACACTCCTAGATTAACAGCTTTTTCAACAGTGCTCTAAATCTCTGGACTCATGAGTTCTCTCTGGTTTGCCCTTGTGAAAAAATACATTATTAAAGTATTTTGAGTATTCTATTTAAGCAGTCCATGAACAGTAAAATCTGCTGGACAATCATCCCAGTCAACACCACCGAACACATACCTTTGGACTCCCAAGAAGGCACAGCTAACAGGTAAATATGTAAATACATCAGAATCTACATATCTACGGAATCTAAGTATGTCAGATCCTATCTTAAAGATGAATGCAAGCCTGAATAAAACCTTGGGATGCTTTTTATCAGAAAAGCCATGATATAGAAGAATTACACAGGCATTTGATAGAAAGACTTTTAAAAACCTCTATAGTTTAATGCTTTTAAACAAACCATATAAATAGTAAATTTGAAATACAGGTATTTCTTGAATAAAAGGCCCTAAGGTCTACATGCAGCATAGTCTGAATAGTAAAAGATATCTTTTCAATGTGAACCAGCATCTTATGCCCTTGAGATTATACACTGAATACTAAGGCAGATGGAAACTGCAGGCAGGAACATAAAAAGTTATAGGTGTGCACAGACTAAAAAGTGTAGTTGTATGTGTAGTAACACAATGCAAACGGGCCTTGGAGATAAAATTCTCCATTCATACCTTCCACTGACTTTATCATATGGAAGTATCTGAACGATCTGACAGGTCTCTTGAATCAAATCCAGTGAGTAAAATTATCTTCTGCGCTCAATAGAATACTTTCGACACAAAAAAAAGGACATCACAGAGTAAGTTATCCTTTTGTACCATTTAACTACAGGCATGTCAGGTACTTTTTTCAATATTTTCAAATGTTTGTGGCCTGTGAGTTCAATGGTGCTGAAGGAAATTCTAACCCTTAACAAAATTAATAGTGTGTTAGACAATACAGTAGTCTATCAGGAACACAAGAAAAGAGTGCCTGCTATTACAGTTATTTCATCTTAGCTGGAAAATGCTCAATTTCACTTTAAAAGTGGAAAGCTGCCCCTTTGCCTTCAGGGACTTTTTCTTTATTAATACGGCAGAGATGCAACTGTGCTTTTTTTCAGGCTTTCAGTGAGCAAGATATATCTCTTAAGCTCCCTGTTTTACGATAGAATTAACCAAGAAAAAGACAAATAAGAGCAGCAAGTTGATACAGCTTTTCCTACAAACTCACTTGCCTTAAGCAGAATCCACCAGACATGTTCCAGATGAAGTCTCCTTAGCAAATTATAAAATGACACTACCGCTAGCGGTTCCTACCGCTACCACAATATTTTGCTTCGTGTATCTAGAATGCCATTTTGCTTCCTCACAGCTGCATCACACCACGGGTTACTGCTGTCATTCGATGCAAGCAGGTCACAGAGCAGCTTTCTCCTTAGCTGCCGTCCCCTACAAATGAGTCACTGGTTTACTGTGAAACTCCTTCACTCATAAATCCATCCCCAATACTGAAGTCTTACCAGTCACCCATATTTACTGTAATGCCATGCAATGATAAGGCTTCCCTGCTTTCTGTCAGAAGCAAGTGTCATTAGCGTGCTCCAACTTTCCGAAGCAGAACTACTGAAATTTTTAACAAGGTCTTCTATCTTACTAAAGGCAGACACTAATTCAGTCTGACATATGCTACCTCTCACAAATTCGTTTACATGTACTCCACTTTTCCATTTGCCTCCCTGCCTTGGATTCTTTTCACAGTTTTGTTTTATGGCTTCACTATAGAAAAATAGATATTAATGATTTTCAAGCTGCCAAAACCACCTTTCCTCTACTTACTAGAAAACAGCTATTGCACGTGCTCTTCTGCAGTTGAATACCATCTCTATTTTGATAATCTTCTGTTTGTTTTGAAATGTTTGCTACAAGACTTTCCAAAATACAACTTCTTTCACCCAGCCCTTATAAACCTGAGCACTAGGGACTTCAAGGTTTTATCTTCATTTCACTTTAAGAATTTCACTGTAAGAGTTTCCATCTATATACATGTATTTAGCTCTTATTCTTGATTCCATGTTCAACAAGACCAACTGCAACAAAAATGAAGGCAAAATATTAATATAAACTGGGGACGATAGCTCCGATCATAACCTCATGCTGACTGCGTAACACCCAGCTTCCTTTCTCATTTCATTTTAAATGGATAAATGGATTTTTACTACTTGGGATTATTTTCCTTTACAAGGTCAAACTCAGCTTGACTTCTGGCAACACCTTATTCACACTTAAGACTTCTGAACTCTGTGACAGTCTTTCATTTTATGTACAATCCTTTTTGCCACTACTTGCAAGTTTTTGGCTGCCTTTTGATCTCTTTTGGACACCTTTTCTTCTGATTAGGTCTGCAATTATTCTGCTTCTGTACTCTGCTTTTTCTTGGGACGCAAGCCCTATGCGCTTTTTCTAATTCTGAATCAAAGAGGTTCCAAGAACCCCACTGATACCTCTGCTTGCTTTTTGGTTTGGCTGATTTCAAATCATTTCTCTACAGTTTCTCAGCCTGCATTTTTTAAATTGAAAACCGTTAACTGGAAACCCCATTAACCTAAACCACATAAACCTCTGAAGCCAGTTATTCAATCCAAACTCTGTTTCTACAGACAGCTCTTTCAGAATGTCCTTAATGCTCACAAAACCCAGTTTAAAGCAACATTATTTCTTTTTAGCTCAGTATCAGCGTGTGAATATTGCATCCATGAAAAACTGGCCCCCAGAATCAGTAGTGAAATGATGACCTACACAAAAGTCTCCACAGCATACTGTGTCAGGCAAATAACTTTATTCCAGCTACTATATTCCAGTAATTCCACATATACTTAATACAAGAAAACTTTTGCACCTGAAATTACAGTGTATGAAAGACTAATCCAGTGAAGGTATGCAATTCCAACCCAGTAATACACTTCATGTACAAGATAACCACGTAGAACGCACTGACCTTTTAATAATGAAAATAGCAACTTTTTCTGGAATGCTTTATGCCTTCTTCCTTGTTGTTCTTTGAGGGCATTCAGTTTTTCATTCTTTAATACTTACTTCTTATTTCTTTCCCTGATGAATATATATAAAATGTGCTGCCTTTCATAAGAAGATATTTCATTACAAACATGGTTTAGCGGTGGAGTTGTCAGTCCTGGGAAATGGTTGGACTTGATAATCTTAAAGGTCTTTTTGAATCTAGTTGATTCTATGATGCTATAAATGTAACTGAAATAAAAGACCAGGTTCCAGAAACGCTCCATATATCCTGCCACCAGAACAAAGAATCTGGTTTTACATTGTTAATTTTTACAGATAAACAAAGTTAGCATCACAATCCTTGCAGTACAACACATTTTATTACTGCTTAAGTCTGTAGAACTTCCTATATATCACAATACCCAAAAAAAGTATATGGACATTTTACGTAGCCAAGTACACACATTTCAAGCTAGCCAAGCAATAGCTCAGTATGTCAAACTGCTTCACAAGTCAAGATTAATGGAATTAATTACCAATTTGTTGTCCATTTTAGAGAATGCAAATATCAGCACAAAGGTTTAGTAATTTATTCAACACTACAGGAGGCAGAGCCTAAGCCTACCTGATGCCTTGCTGCTTTAGACAAAACTACCATCCACTCCTAATGTTGTAAACAAAGCTCAGACACTTAAATAAAGGCAAATACTTCAGAAGGAAGCTACACATCTTTCTTTATCTGCAAGGTTTCTTAATTGACCATTCAAAAGGGGATAAATTGCTCATATTCTGTAATCACTTTAAATCCTCAGGATCTTTTTGCAAGTCCTGTCTGCCGCATCTGCCTTCGGCAAGCGTCCTAACACCCTCTGGGACTACTTTATTTAATGAATCATGGGCCACTGAGGTTGAAAGGGAGATCTGGAGCTCATCTAAATCCAACTCCATATTCACTAAAGTAAAACACAATTAGAAGGGGTGGCAAGTTTGAAGCCAGGGACTGTACAGTGCTTGCAGATGGGTAACCTTCACTTACGACTTCTGCAATGCAAAAGAGTTCGCCAACATTTTAACAACAGGTATATACCATACTAAATATTGAACCGGGCAAAGAAATACTTTCTTTTGCAGCACTAAAACTTGAAAATGTTTCCAGCATACTTCATTTTGGTACTTAGCTGACAAAGAATAATAGTATTTTAGAGTGGAAATTCCCAAAGTAATTATAGTGTCAAGATTGTTTCAGATTCTTTTTTTGCCACTATTTACATTCCTGAATACATTTTCATGAGAGAAATGAGGAGTAACTAAAATTAAGACTTGAACTGATTTTTTTATTCAAAATAATCACCATGTAGTTCATAAGATATTTCAAAATAACCATTAAATACAAATGCCATTCCTATTTTACACTAAACTACAGTCACACCACTCCTTGTAAAACCTCTTCAAGGCTCTCTTTATTAAAGAGAGAGAGAAGCACAAATTCCAATTCCTGAAGAACATTTGAACAAAATATGATCAGGAAAACTGAAGCGTCTTAGCGTGTAAGATTCAGTCATCCTACGTGACAAAAGAGAGGAAGAATATACGAGGCACAGGCACTGGTGATCATAATCCCTTTGTATGGAGTTGGCTGAAGCACGGAAGAGCCATTTGCTCTATCCCCTCCATTCCTGCTACCCTCTCTCCCACCTACCGCAAAACTCGGAGAGGCCTGCAGAGAGGTCCCTTCACCGGTACTGCACGCTAAGGAAGCTTTATGGAACCCTGAAAACTGCAGCAGCAGCTTGGGCTAAAACCCCTCACTGCGTCACAAGTCACCTGCTGTCTGTCATACAGTCTGCCTCATACTACCCAATCCCTGAGCCAGGTACACCCAAGTCAGCAGAGCAGAAGGTCGCAAAAGGAGGCTCAGCAGGAGACAAAACTGCTGCTAACAGCTTTAAATGGTTTAACGTGTGTACCACGTGTGCGCCATAAATAGGGCACTAAGCACAGACACAGCCACCAGCTTTCAAGATACCAGACATTCTGGACTTGCAGAGGGAAGATGTGAACATTACTCTTCCATCCCAAATCTACCCAGGATAGAGGAAGCAGAGCTCAAAAAGGACTACGATTTGAACAATCAGTAAATTTCCATTTGCTAGAGTGTAGAAAGCCATGAATGAATGAATTATGCACTACTAGCAAACCTTGTCCAATTAGCCCGCAATGTTTGGGAAGCAGCACAGAACCCAGCCTTTGGGAAACCCTGCAAAACTCAACAAAAGATCAATGACCAACAGAGTTCTGCTTTTTTTTGCTTGCTTTCTCTCTTTGTAGAAAAGAATCCCTGGCAAAAGTAGGGTAACTTTTTTCCTCATCATATTTACTTAAACTTTTCACCTCCTTCACTTGCCTTGGAAAGTTTCAGTTCTACCCCTGGGCAGAAGCACTCTTACAGCCTGGCGCTGATGAAGGCCTCTATAAAACCTTCATATCAACTGCTCTATCAACATGCACATGCCTTGTTTAGTAACACACTCATGCCCACTGTCACTAACAGTACCAACTCCCGGGCCCTTTTAGGCTATGTTTTATTGAATAATGCCAAGCTGACTTAATCTTCCCAAACATGCACAGCTGCTCACATCAGTGATGCCACACTACAAATACCTCCAAACTCTCCAAGCCTGCAGTGGCCCCTGAGCAACCACCTACTCCTAATGAGACTTTCAACACAGATGCGATTAGCAAACAGAGCCCATAATTCTAGAACAGAGTAAATGGCCCATGGAGCATGAGATCTGTGATAGTGAAATTACAGACTGTAACAGAATAGTATTTCCAGCATTTGCTGACTTAAGCCTTTCTCCCTATAGTAAGTTTCTCAATAATTTGGCCTTTTTCCTGCTTGGGAGATGAACAGAATTCAATCTTTATCAGTTTGATGAGTAAAATTGTATTTATTCATCTGTTTGCTATACTTTATTACTTCTCATAGTCCACAGTACTTCCCCTAAAGAGATGGAAAGGATTACCCTTGGTGGTAAATGCAGCCTCTCTGCTCTTCAGTCTCAGCACTCTTCTTGTTTACTCCTTACACACCTACCTGAAAAATCCCCTGAAAAAATAGCTCAAAGGTGTTTAGTGAAACCTGTTAAGACCTTCAAGTAACAGCTCTGTGGCAGTAACTGCCCATTCATCTCATAGGTAACACATTCAAATGACAGTTTTGTTCATTATCTGGGAGCTCACCTGTAGGAAGAGAATGGATGCATGATACCATGAAATTAGCGCTAAACATCCAGAGTTTGGGTTGGACTTCCTGCACCACTATCTAGCAGAGTCCTTAAGTACAAACTGCTTCATTTTAACAAAGACAAATCACTTTTCAATGGTACAGAAAATACTCCTACATTGCTCTGTATTTTGCTCTCTCCTTGTCACAGTACGCATGAGATGACGTTAAGAATGTATTAATGAAACTGCTTTTTTGCCCACTAACACACAAAATTGCCTAGAACAGAAAAATGTTCAAATAGTTGCAGCCTTTTCACCTAGCAAACATCATCCTTATGTAAGAGATGGGTAGGGGGAGCAACTGGGTAAATTCACCCTCTAGCACTGCCTGAGGGGACAAAACACAAGTCCCTCTTGCCTCTTGCACTGCTCACTGATATCAATCTGCCAGGCACAAACCACTTGTCAGAGCTGGTTGATGACCTCCCAGCAGCGTGCCAAACTGGCAGTGCTGTCCCAGAGGCAACACAGGAGCAGAGAGACTCGCAAGCTGCCAGGGACTCAGGAGGGGATTCTCCTCCCGGGTCCATGCCCACAGCAGCATGGCCGGGCAGTGACCTGATGCCACTGGCAGCCTGCCCAGGCCAACACTGCTTGGCACTGCTGAGGGAACTACAAGAGCACTGCGGAGGAAAGGGAGGAAGGCTCCAGAAGCAGTTTTTCACTTTCCACACCTTTGGCTGCACTTCTTCCTCCCAGTGCAAGCCTTCCTTCCACATGGTCTCACTTCTGTTTCCCCACACAACTAACAGATTGCATACACTGGAAGCACTGGGGACAAAAGCAGGGGATCTCCTAAGCCTCCCAACCCCTCCTACACTGTTCTCTCACAATGTGGCTTTTATTCTGTTTTCTTCCTATGTACAATAAAGACGCTAAAATAATTAAAGCGACTCTTTTACTTTGGATAAGCTTGTTAAGAGTGCTTTGTGCTTAAAACCATGGCAAATGTACTCTTTTACTATTTACACAAACAACTTCAGAGCATTTTCCTGATGGACTGTTATTATTAGTTGATAATACATAATCTGAAATGAACACAGCATGAAAAACTTGAGAAGAAAAGAAAAATTGTATAACTAAATAACTGAGAGAATACTGTTATAGCACTTGGTACGACAGCATGATTCAGACAGATGACAGCAATATACTGAAGTAAGGATGTCACTGTTAGCTCTTTCAAAATAGTAACAGCAGAAAAATCCAGCCGTCTCGAGAATAAAATCAGTGGAGTCACTTTCTGGATTCGTATCTATTGGAAACACAATAAATATGATACACTCTGCACATAATTGGTAGATCTTTCAGAAGAGAGAACACCACCTTGTCTGTTAGCACAGCCTTAGGGAGAAGGCAGAGAAGGGGGACACAAACTTCTGTAATCCTTTGTAATAAAACTTTTCTTTACTTCATTTCAAAAAATACTCAAGCCAAACCCAGAGAATACCAGCAAGTTTCCCCCATTATGGGAATAAACTAGAGGGAGCACACACACAGTTAGAATTTTTATTGCATGACGCAAGCCTGAATAAAATACTAACAAAACAAACTTGAAGAAACCTATTTTCTTAGCTTGAAATATTTTGTGTCAGTGTAAAAAACAGTCTTCTCAAAGCATGAAGAACACAGGCCATTGCCCTCCCTCCAGCCCTCAATAAACAGATGTGAAAACTTGGTTGCTTCACTCAGATGAGAATTTCCCAACAGAAACAGACATCTTTCCCTAACTTAAACCACAGGTGGTGTAAATGCACATTTTGTAAATCACATTACTTCAAGTTGCTAAACTCCCACAATGAAAATAAAGTTAATTTCAATCCCATATTTTTAACTTTAAAATGTTTAGATTTCAAGTACTTATCACATATGGCTGTTTCAAGAGCCATTTCTGGAAAAATTACTATCTTTTTCAGTTGTCTATTTGAGACCACATGCACTAAAACCAGCTTGGAAGTAAAACACTTTTATACTTAACCCTGAAACTCAGCAACGAAAAGCTGGTACAACAAAACACAACTAGCTGTTCCTTCCTGAACTGAAATTACTTGGAAAAACATTCTTAGCTGCAATTTGAATGTACTTGAAACCAAACCAGTAAAACCTCTATAAGAAACCCCAACCTTCATTAGGTATTTCAATCAACTGGCTTCTGTCTTTCTGCAGCACTGAGTTATATTAAATATACATATATTAACGTTTTAAAGTTTTAAAAAAGTGACAATGCTACCATAAAAGATGATACTAATTCAGACACAGAATATTAACAGCCCTCTACCAGTAAGACAGGATCACACTGTATTTCATGACACAGTGTTTAAATGCAGGGACTTTAAAGAACATCTGATGAGAGCTGAAGAAAAGCCATCTGATCTACAGAAGCTGCTATTTCTAATGTAAAAACCAAACAGTACAAAGGCCACCAGATACCCACTTCCACATTCCACCATGTGATTACAGTTCAGTCACGTAAGTCAAAACATGCATGTTAAAATTGTCCAACTTCACAAACCCAGCTGTCATTCTCAATTTCTGCTGGCTTAGTCAGCCATCAAGCAGACTAGGAAACGACACAAGCTCATCAGAGCTCAGCTTCCTTACTTCATTTAAGATTATGCTTGCTGCCTGTAACAAAAATGCGTATCAAAAGATCCTCTACAATCTTCTCAGAGCCAAGATCAGCTGTCAAGATGTACTTCAAATAAAGTGGCATTCAAAAATGAACCCAACTGCAGAAAAGGAAAGGAAACTTTACCTTAATTGGAGCACGGCTAAACTGTATCTTCCTGTTGGCTGGAATTTCATCTTCATCTGGCAATCCATTAATTTCAGAATATTCCATATCAGGTTCATAACAGTTATTTTCATCACTGTCATCCTGGTCATCCTGTTCTGTACCTGTTTCTCCCCAGTCAGAATTATATCGCGATCGTACCCGGTATACATTGTAGTCAGAGTGCATGTACACGTGGGAACTCTGAAAATTATTCACATCTTCATGCACTTCTTTTTCACTTGCCTCATCATAATGGGACTCAGTAGCATCTGAAACTGCATCTGTGGCAAAATCACCACTTGAAGCTACATTTCTTGGTAGTTCTGAAGCTTTGGATCTATCCAAGACACCCTCTGTGTGTTCCAACTGTTCCTTTTGTTGCAACAAAACTTCTGCCTCTGTTTTTGACTTGCTCCTAGCACAGCTGTCTGGAGGTCTTTCGCTGTCAAGCACGTTGACCAGTTCCTGCTGACTTGCTCCAGAGCCCTCAACAGAATCAGCACTTGCCTCTGCACCCTTCTTTATCTCTTCGCTTGTTTTTGAACCTGCTGAAGTGCCTGTGGAAGTCTTCTGTCTCAGTGCTGAAGACACGCTATTCGGCTGAGAGTTCTCAGCGGACATCCCACCTGTACCCTGTTTGGCTGGGGAAGACCACGTGCTGGCATCTTTCAAAGGACTGAAGCCCTCAAGGTTTGCAACCGGGGAGGAGATATTTGCAACAGTGGAGGAGAGGTTGAGCGGATAGTGACCAGTTACAGAGTACTCTTCATTGTTCTCCGACTTCTCTACAACGATCGTATTGTGCGAGTCAGTGCTCTCAAAAACTGCACTGAGCTGACTCACGGTTGGAGAGACAGTCTCTGTCCTTGGGCTAAGGCTGTCCAGTGAATCGGTGCTGCCCCTGTGAGACTTGGCACTGCACCACTCATCCGGAAGCTCATTGGAAACAACTTTATCTTTCTTTGGGGAGTAGCGATTGGAATGTCCAGTTTCATGAGCGTTTCGCTCAAACATCTTCCGAGTTTCAGTAAACTTGGAATAGGAAGGACCATCGTGGATCGTATCAAATCTACTGATCCTTTCTGAGACAGATGATTCTAACTTTACAATTGAACCATCAGCTTTTTCTACAAATTCTTTGGGCCTAATTCGTCTTTGAGGTGATGGAGGCCCACCCTTTCCTCTCGTTTTAGGGGCAACCCCAGCACTTTCAGTGGGCTCCATCCCCATCTGCATAAATAAATTCTTAATCCTATTGACATTCGAGCCATATTTCCTTCCCCTGCTCTGTGAGGCCTCTCCTTCCTCTTTCGCTTTCTGTTCTCCATCTGATTTCGGTTTGTCAAAGGTGCTTTTCAGCGCCTGGAACTCAGTTCTGTAAGCGTTCCTATGAGGAGAGGCACTTCGGAGGGTTGATCTTTCCCCTGAAGACTCCGTTTTCATCATGTTTACTCCAGGAGTGCAAAACCAGCTCACATAGTTTCTGCGGCACTGCTCTCAGTGGTCTCTCAGCTGTGATTCTGCCTGAGGAGTGCTCCCAGGAGGCACTGCCCTTCAGCAGGGCCACACTTGACAGAAGATCTAGAGGCAAAGATCTAAACGCATGTGGTCAGTTCTGACAAGCAGCACAACCGAGGACTCTCAAGAACAACAGCGGATTTAACCTGCAATAGAAGGGAGGGTTTTCTGAATCATGTCAGGCACTTGTACACCTCTAAGTCTAAGCTATCGTTTCCATTTACCATTATTTGACACATTTATAATAAAAATAGTAAAAAATAAATAAATAAATAGAACCTAACACTGCACAGACACAGGAAAACTTGTCATTACAAACTTTCTCAAACCGACTGTTGCATAACTTACAATCTATAATATTCCATAGTGCAAGTACGGACTATCGCATCTTACCCTTCACAAGCTACCATATGATGCCACGAACATGCATGCAAAGGAAAGGCAATGTGACCAGAGAAACGGAGGCACTGCAAGACAACCCCTGCTTCCTCAGATGAACCATCAGAAATACCGTCAAACATGATACATTTAGAAAGGACAAATCAAACAGCAGCTCGAGGGGAATACGAAAAACTGCACCCAAAGTTAACACCCTCGGTTGACACGGTAAAGGAAGGGAAATTCCGTTAAAGTTGCCCCTTGTCACTGGCAGCGGTTTTAGCACCTGCAGGAGCCTGGGGCGCCTAAGGAGGGGCCGCAGAAGAGGAGCCAGCTGCTGGGTCCGCTCTCGGGCCGCCGTGCCGGAGCTCCGCGGCCACGGGAGGGGCAGCGCGGGTCTCACCGAGATCCGAACCCCTCTCCCTTCCTGCCCGTTCCTCCTCCCCAGCCGCCGCCGCCCTGGGGACGCCTCATTTCGGGCGCCGCTCCACGCGGTTCTTGCCCCGGCGCAGGGGACGCCGACGCCGCCGCGGCGGGAGAGGCGCGTCCACCCCGTGCACCTCCGCGGCCCGTCCCGCAGCCCCTGCCCGAGCGGGGGGCGCGATCGCCGCGTGCAAGGGACGAGGCCAAGCGGCAGCAGCCGCCGCTCCTGCCCGCCGTGCAGGAGGCGATAAACTTCCCCCGAGCGCGGGCGGCGGCTGCTCGGCGTCTGTTCCGCGCCGTGGGGCTGGAGCCGCGGGGCCCCGGCCGGCAGCACCTTGCGGCGGGGCAGAGCCCGGGCAGGCGCCTATCGCCCCCGCGCGGCTGGGCCCCGGGAAACAAAAGCACGGTGACAGGCAGAGCTGCTTCCCCGCCGAGCCCGGCGCCGCTCCCGCCGAGCGCGCACGCCGCCTTACCCAGCCGAGAGCCGCGGCGGGCTCCCACAGCCTCCCTGCCTCAGCGCTGACCCCGCTCCTCCTCTGGCCCGCGGCGGCTCGGCGCCTCTGTGGAGAACGGCCGCTGCTGCCGCCGCCCGCCTGACAGGAGACACCAGCCGCCGCGCCGCCTCAGCGCCATTGCAGGCAACGGCAACAGCAACGGCGGCGGCTGGGGCACCGACGCGGCTCCGCGCGCACACCCGCGGCGGCAGCGAGGGGGAGGAGAGCCGCCGCGCCCCGCCGCAGCCGCGCTCCCGCCCGCCGCCCTCCCCTCCGCCACGCCGCGGCCGCCGCGCC